>JACEFZ010002000.1:252500-257500 GCA_014155875.1 Cepaea nemoralis
TATTCTAATTTACTGTATCTATCACGAAAGCAGGAGATCAGATGGCCACGGGTCTTAATGCGCTTGCGTTTAAGCTTCCGGCGCGCTGACGGTGGGTCTGCGGGTTCATACCCTACACCGTGCAGTTGGACTAAAACGTTAGCGACTCGCATAGAAAGCAATGGCAAACTACTGCACGTAACATTTCCTAGTATATAAGGCTGAAAGCAAACGAGCAAGAGATAGACAACAATACATATGGAAAGATAGCACCACGAGATGGACGATGGACGAAGAACAGCAATCTGACATAATGTACAATCAAGGTGAGAGACAGAAACTGTTGGGCAACTTTCAATGTGGAGACGGTACCGGATTGATTGAAATCAACCTGAGGATGGAGTTACTCGCAAAGTATTGTAAAGGACATGCAATATTTTTTTTTATCCTGCAACAAATGTAAGAACATCCCCATGGTTTGTGCAAGACATTTTCTCTCTTTGAGTCTTGTTATATTATTTCACTGTGTAACTGTCAATAGTGCCGGTCTCTCTGGCCGAGGGGTTACAATACTTTCTCCGTAATCCCGTTTATCACGCAGTCTCGTAGCGGGCGAGAACTGGGAGCGGTTCTACCCCCGCTGGTGACTTGCAGGATAACTGAGCCGGCCGCTCAGAAAGCAATGGCAAACTACTGAGCGTAATCTTGCCAAGAAATCAACAGACAGCTGAAAGATGCTGATGTTGACAGCGATGTCCTGTAAAGGATATGTGAATAAAAAAAAAACTGTCAATAGAGTTTTGAAAACTATGGAATAGAACGCATACCCGCGTTCGAAACACAGCTGCTGGTGAATTGGCGGCAGACGCCTTGCGTTGGTTTTTTTTTAAAAATAGTATGGATGACGGTCGTTCAGAAAGCAATGGCAACGTATTGAACATAAACTTGCGCAGCAATGACGAACAGCCAAAAAATTCTGAGGTTGACTACTACGTCCTGTAAAGGATATGCAATTATCTTTTAAAAAAATCTTTAACAGTAAAAATATAATAGGCAAGGTGATCGACTTCATTGGACCGGATTTGATCCCAAATTGCTCGGTCTCTCTGCACGAACTCTTTAGCTCCAGCGACGACCCTTAGAAGTCTCTGAGAAATGTGCACTCGTGAAGCAAATGACTGAGTCCAGAATCGAACTCACAACTGTCGCAGCGCAAGGGAGATGGCTTAACAACTTGGCCACGGAGTAACATTATAACTCAGAGAGAATGATCCCCTCAACGGCCGCTCGCTGTGTTTTAGAGTGAATTGTCTGGGGAATTTATTTGCAGGTTTAACTACACATATTTATGAAGGATTATTTAACAACTATGCCCAAGATACAATAAAAGGAAAGGTGGGTACAGCCGCAAAGAACGAAGGATTATGTAAAAACTATGTCCAGAATACAATGAAAGGAAAAATTGGTACAACCATCAAGAATGAAGGATTAGTTAACAACTAAGTCCAGGATGCAATGAAACGAAAGCTAAGAAACCACTAAGAATGAAGGATTATTTAATAACTATGCCCATGCTACAATGAACAGAGAGGTGGGTACAATGGGATCGGCAATATCGCAATTTCCAGACTCCCGACAGCCTGCTCTATTGTCGTGGGTTCAAAATCGCATCGTGGTGAGTTTTTACAACATTGACCTGGGTTCTCATGTCGTCCCAGCCTAACATGAGTATCAGGAAATGCCTGGAGAAGTTAAAGTGGTCAGTGTGATATTGACCACATCACCTAGACAGTGCCGATTGTGATATAACAATTTGAGTTTAGCACCATATGCCCATTAAGCTGTAAGGCGTATGAAAAGATCATTTTGTAACCGTCCACAAATACTGATCCTGGACATACATGCTTGGAAATATCGGCTCCAAATATTGACTTGTCAATATTTGAGAGTTAAGTCAGGGGAATCAAACATATAGACGTTTTATATGCAATCTCAAACCTGGACTTTATCCAAATTACACCTTCGCAAAATCATTTGCTACTATCAGACAGACTGTGGGATCAACACCTTGTGCCACATTTATTGAAAGACAGAAGGTCAAGTGGTTTGGCCATGTCGTTAGAATGCAACACCAGCAACTATCATCACTGGCCTTACATCAAAGATCATCTGCGACGAGACCACGAGGACGTCCAAGAAGAAAATGGATTGACGACATCAGAGACATTGTACAGCCACACGGAATGACACTATCCAGTGCCGTCCACCGGACGCTGGAACGCAAATTATTCCTCCCCACGACGCTTGACAGCAGAAGTGGAAGATAATGATGATGATGATGATGATGATGATAATGATGATATACACTACGTGATGTACAAAAAAGAGGACACAACCGTAGATTAAGTAAAACATAAGAAATGTGATTGAATAAATGTAACTAATTGCGTGGCGCAGTAGGGGTCTGAAATGTGACACCGTGACATTTAACAGGTGGTGTAATAATGTGATGGGGTGAATATTTACCTTTCACTCAACATATTCTTTGCCAGATTATTTTCTTAATCTTAAAATTCTATAAACTACCTAGTACTCATTTGGCAAAGTTGGGTCGATCTCAGTGCCGCCCAGATTAGAATTAATCACAATGCCTACACAATTATAAATAACTAGAACACCTGTAAGACAATGGAAGATGCAAGAGAAGTCGTTTGAAAGCAGTTACTGGAGTATACATAAGATAATGACACTTTGTAGGCTAGAGAGGGTCGAAGCTCGGTTGTTGCTGGAGAAAAGATATGTTGTCGTTTCTAAATAGTGGGTACGAATCTCAAAATACATAATTTGAAGCGTCTTTTCTTTGGTTACTTGAGAACCCAAGCCTGGTCCAGAAGACGGCCGTGGAAGAGACACGAATAGGAACCGTGTGTTGCTTTCGCTGGAGACTGGATTCATGAAACAAAAATGACATCTTGCTTTAAAAGATCATAGGAGACAGCAGGAATATCATTAGCAGCAGAAGTAGAAGAAGAGGAAGAAGAAGAGGACGAAGAAGAAGAAGCAGTAGAAGCAAAAGATGAAAGAAGAAGGAAACGCAGCAACATCAGCAGCAGCCACAGAAGAAGAAGAAGAAGAAGAAGAAGAAGAAGAAGAAGAAGAAGAAGAAGAAGAAGAAGAAGAAGAAGAAGAAGAAGAAGAAGAAGAAAACCCTATATGCTTATTCTAATTATTGTATTTCTGTTGTCCAGCATGACGACTGACATTTGCTTTCGCACTGCTTTTGTTATTTTTATCTTTGATTGGTGGTACATAATGTATTCTCTCGGCCACGCCAGACGTCGATAAATAATCACCGGGCAAGCACAAAACAAAACTTCCAGGCGTTAGCACTAGTTCACCCACTCTAATTGAGTGCATGTTTACAACATGGCTTCTGAATAGTGACACATGCACGTCACTGCCACCTCGCAGCGTCGGTTCTTGTTGACTTTACCGATGACAATACAGTCAACTCTGGTGCCTGAAAGGTCATTTCAGCCTGGTTGATTGGTCTGGCTTTAAACTTTTGAAGTACAATTTCGTTAACTTAATAGAAATTTTATGGAAATGACATCGACGCTGAATAGGACATAGACTGAGAACACCAGTTTGTAGTAGAGCTAGAGAGTTTTGTCTCAGCTCACGTGTCTTTCACAGTCTTTTAAGAGGCCAATCAATGCCGCTTAATGAATTAAGGACAAATGCTCCATTGAAGGATAAGAAGAAGAAGAAGAAGAAGAAGAAGAAGAAGAAGAAGAAGAAGAAGAAGAAGAAGAAGAAGAAGAAGAAGAGCAGGAAACTATGCTGATAAGATGACATGGTTAACTCCTGGAGGTCGATTAACTCGTAGTGTACGTGCTCATTAACCGCCTGTTTATAAGCTCGTTCTAGGGAGTAAGTTTCAGGATACTGTTGGTAATAGTTTTGTCAAGTATTGCTTCAGGTCGACTTTTAACTGAACATTCCACCACATTTCAACACACACATTACCAGAGCTGATCTTTAGGAACACTAGAATGTAATCCGAGCCATATATTTTACTTACTCTGGGCGTGAATTTAGGACGATTTTGAACCACTTCCAGCGGCTCATGGTATATTAAGAGCTGGATATTTTCATACTCTCAAGTGAGTACTATCAACTTGTGTCTAGCACGCTGCTTACCGCCCGAGTGGTCATGTGTTCAGATCCCCCCTCGGGGCGGGAATTTCTTTTATTCACGTCGCTATCATTGACTATAATGATTCCAATCAATGCCTATAAAAACAACTGGAACTTTCTGTCAAATACAGTTGTTAAAACATCGGGACAGTCTGGAAATAAAGTAATAGATGTTGGACTAAAGTATTAGCCATGAGAGAATGACGTACTCTCACCACCATAGGAGAGCAAATACAAGTAATAAGTCACATGAAACTAAGGTGAAATCAACATGTGAAATGGAAATAGAAGAGACAGTTCTTAACCAAGTGGATAATTTTAAATACCTAGGGACATTTATAACATCAGATAGATAATGTAAAACAGAGATTAAGAACATAATAGGGCAAGCAAAAGCTGTAACTATCATTGAATGTAAAACAGAGAGTGCTGAAGTGCTATAAAGAACCTGTTTTGCTGTATGGCAGTGAATCTTGGAATGTAAATTAACAAATTAGGAAAATCCTAGAAGCTACAGAGATGTGGTTTATGAGACGAATTTGTCAATTCCTTGGAATGCCAGAGTAACTAACAACGATTAACTGAAAGAGGCTAATGAAAATAGAACATTATATACAACAATAAAAAAAAAAAGAAAAAGAGACAAACATCTTTCTTTGATCATGTGATGAGAAGAGAGGTATTGGAGAACATCGTGACAACTGGAAAGGCTAAGAGGAAGAGATGCATATGCAGACCAAGAGAAATGACACTGCATGGATTTAGAAGGTGGCACGGTGAAATATATCATCAGCAAAGTTGATCCAGAACACCAAAGACCG
>JACEFZ010002000.1:262500-297325 GCA_014155875.1 Cepaea nemoralis
TGAGGTATTTGGGATGACAAAGTGGGTAACCAGCAAAGTTTAGGTGAGGTACCTGTATAACAGAGCGCTGGTGAGAATCTATGTGTGTGTGTGTGTGTGTTACAGAGCACTGGTGATGATCCACATGTGTGTGTATATCAGAGCACGTGAAGGGTTTCTCATGTATGTTCAATGAAGCATGGTTGGCATCTACATGCGTGTATTAGAGCATTGGTGGGGATCCACATTTATGTATGCCAGGACAGAACATGCAATACGCATGAGTAGGTTTTGTATTTATGACATTTATTTTAGGTCGGGGATCATTCCAACAACTGGCGTTGGACTTCTAACGCGTGCAGTGGTCCTCCTAGGTCTTCGATCTCATCCGAGACGACTAGGCGTCTATTCCATAACCCTAAAACTTTACAATTTCTTAATTAATAATCACAATAAGAGCTCTGAATTGTTCATACTTCACAACCCTTGCTACATTACTGCCATCGAGTACATAATGTTAACGCCTGCAATAATATAATTTAAATCGCTTGTATTATAGCTCGCTTGTAGCCACATGTTGCTGCACAATTTGAAGCAGTAATCTGTATCCTAGCATATTGCTTTATAGCTAGCTTGTATTATAAATAGCCTTGTAACTTATACTTACCGTTTGCTGTAAAATATAACTGCTTTATTTTGATAGTGATATATGCTTTAATTGTACTACCTTGTTGATGTATGAATGCAACATTCAATGTGTTTTACTTCTCTGAAACTTGAAGAACTTTGATTTGGTATACCAGAAGTTGGTTTAGAGAGAAATCACTGCAAGGAATGGAACTGTCTGCAACATCTGGTAATATCTTAGCTTGGTATTTACAGTAACTTATCTTTTCGAGAAATCTACAAGTGAGTCTATACTAGAATTACCCTATGCCCAGATTGTTGATTAGAAGAGAATTATTTTCTCTAGGGTAACTAGATTGTTCCAGTCTCCTCCCGTAGATTTGCACAGGGGGATTATCAGCAAAGAGCACGAACTCCAGGATACTGATGGGGATCCAGGATGTATGTAGGTTTGTCATCGCTGGGAGCGCTATGCTCGTTCTGAACATACTCGTGTATCCTACTTACGGTGTATGTAAGCCGTAGGTGATGAGTGTCTTTCATCACTGTGTGGAATTGCTCTGACTCCCTTAAAGCTGTGGTGGCTGAATGGTTAGTGATTCTGCTTACGAAGACGGTGCTCCGTGAATTCAATTGTTGTCAGTTTTGGCAGGACTATTTTCTTCCATATAAGTAAAATGATTCCTGATTACTTTTCGGAATTTTCTGAACAATTTCCACTAGGGGAAGACGTAAAGGTCGGTAACTGATCGTCCGACTTGAAGATTCTGTGACTTAGCATATGTGAAAGGGAAACAAGTCACATAGCACACGACATGGAGTGCCCTGCGATGACATTTGTCTCACTCAGAGTTGAAATGTTATAGTGGGGGAGTTGATTCAATAATAATGAGAGATGCTGACAATGGTAGGAGCAAAGTCAAATGAGGGTTCGATGTCAGCTCTCGACGTTCGCTACGGTAGGGAAAGACTGACTATCTGTTCACCCGTACACTTAGGCCTACACACATGTGGTGGTGCTACCACTTCGCATACCCACGGCAGGTTTGTGTGTTTAGGCTAGACTTTTTCTTCATGATTTACACAAATTGTTGTCCTGTAGCACGAGAAACGCATCTACAGCTGTTCGTTTGCAGCGGATAGAAATAAAAGACAACAACAGAGGTAAGAGACCCTAGTAGTCTGTGTACAAATCGCAAGCTGTAGGCACACCAGGATCTGCCTGTAGCAAATTACGCCAACGTATTGCCGAAGGAACAAGTGTACTTGAATGTTCGGTCAATTAGACATACTTATAACAGCTGCCGCCATAAGCCAGATCTATCATCATCTCTGAAACCACGAGAAAGGAATCGACTCGCAGTGTGTCTATACTATAACCTTCTGATTGTACTGTCTCTATTATGATCTCTGATCACTACTGCTTTCCGTTACTTCCACGAGTGCCACTCAATGCCTGTGCATTTATCATCATCATCATCACCATCATCGTTATCATCACCATAATCATGTGCCATGTCAACTGGCGAGGGGGTTTATTTCTTTCCAAAGATCTTAGTCCTTGGTTTTCTGGATTCATCTGGCGTGGGTGTTCATGTCTGCCCATAGATCACGGTTCTTGGTGTTCTGGATTCATCTGGCGTGGGTGTTCATGCCTGCCCACAGATCTTGGTCCTTGGTGTTTTGGATTCATCTGGCGTAGGTGTTCATGCCTGCCCACAGATCTTGGTCCTTGGTGTTCTGGATTCATCTGGCGTGGATGTTCATGCCTGCCCAAAGATCACGGTTCTTGGTGTTCTGGGTCAACTCTGCTGATAATCTTCCTCCATATCCCCGCCCCTATCTAACCAGCATCATTTCCCTCTGTCTGTCCCAGCCTCTTAAATCCCCCGGTATTCCCGGGGACTTATTCATCAATGTTATTTGTTACTATAATATACTTTATGAATGTTTGAGCACTATCAATATCTTCAATCCATTTGACTTATATTTCATTCAATCAAACATTGCATTCAATCGAATGTTTTGTAAATAATCACATATTTATATGTAAATAAACCTGTAATTATGTAACATATCGTATCTCTATATTGTGTAAAATAACATTTTGTGACATGTAAAATAAATATGACTACTGCTGTTAACAGGTTGAGTTGTTCTTGCTGTGTCATTCTAGCTTCATGTCTTGTCCCGTTATTGTTTACTTTGTGCAAATAGTGCTTGTCATTGACAGTTAGAGAAAAAATGCTTGAATATTATGTAGAACCAGTTATAACATAAAACTGCGAATCATGGACAGTTAGTAAACAAGCGAAGAAAAGCATCCAAGGAAGCTTTGGGAATGTAGTTTTATAGAAGAGTTCTGAGAATTGAGTGGGCAGCCAAAATGAGTCATCGGGATATTTTGAGGAAGGTTAAGTCGCAAGACAACTTATCACAATGATCAGTAAGAAGTAGTCATCAACATTTTGGCCACATTATGATCATTATGGCCACGGGTTCGATCCCCACCTGGGAGAATTCGAGTATTTAAAGTGTGACCCGGGCTGGCAGGTTGACCCAGTCTAACCTGGATGTCACGAATGTCTTGGGAAGTAAAGACGTCCGGCCTGATACTGACCACATAACCCGTCAAGTATCGGCTGGTCTATATGCATCTGAAACTGGCACTTTATGCTCGATGTGTCTTTAAAAACCAATTCCCGAAGCAGTTTCTTGCTATGGGATTGTGATGTGATAGCGCCATTACATGCTGTAGACATAATAGCAAGGATGGAATAGGCGGCCAGTATTTCCCTCACTCTGCATGTAAAAGGATCGCTTACTGTTTCTTTTCCTTATAGATTACAGAGAATAATCACTCTCGACATAGTGTATTCCTGCTATAATGCAAGCAATTTCTTTGCGTTACAGATATGAATATGGCCTATTGCTATGGCCTATTGCGTTACAGATATGAATATGACCTATTGCTATGGCCTATTGCGTTACAGATATGAATATGGCCTATTGCTATGGCCTATTGCGTTACAGATATGAATATGGCCTATAGCTATGGCCTATTGCGTTACAGATATGAATATGGCCTATTGCTATGCCCTATTGCGTTACAGATATGAATATGGCCTATAGCTATGGCCTATTGCGTTACAGATATGAATATGGCCTATTGCTATGGCCTATTGCGTTACATATATGAATATGGCCTATCGCTATGGCCAATTGCGTTACGGATATGAATATGGTCTATTTCTATGGCATATTGCGTTACAGATATGAATATGGCCCATTGCTACAGTTATGGATCGGGGTCTATGTATTTGTTTTAAAGTAATACAACTGTGAACATTGAAAGGGGTATGAGGTGAACAATTGGAATTACAATTCAGAGATTACGTTTTATGGCCAAGCGTATGCTGACAAAAAACCACATGATGTATAAGCTAATTTATGAGAATATATTCCGAGTCATCATCATCATCATCAAGTGCCATACCAGCTGGCGAAGGCGTTCAGACTCTGCACAGATCTCGGTCTTCTCTTGGTGTTCTGGATCAACTCTGCTGATGGTATTCCTCCATGCCATCGTCTCAATCCACCCAGCATCATTTCTCTTGGTCTGTCTCTGCCTCTCTTCCCCTCGATCTTTCCAGTTGTCACGATGTTCTCCAATGCCTCTCTTCTCATCACATGGCAAGCTGCCGGATCAGAAAAGCAATGCCTTAACTGCCCACCTGTCGGAGCTTGGATCCTTGTCCAGTTTACGACCAAGGCTTAGGGCCTGGTATGCCCTGCCATGATATTCAATTTGTAAGCTGCATTTCCTTGCATGAGAATACGACTTATACCCTCCCAGTTGTGCTCCTTTGCCTGAAACCTTTGGCACAATGTGGAATGTTGGGTTTGCTGATGGCCGCCTAACAGTGGCCCTAACAGAACGCAGGTAAAACCATTCCTGTCATACGGTAGCACGATCGTATCTGACCAAGACCTGACTAGATCGTCCATTGACAGCCTTAAAAGAATTCCCCTTCCACTGTGTTCTAACTACGTATTCTACAGACGTTCTTAAAGTCATCAGGTCCTCGCGATCGTTGCATTATACTCCAAGAGGACCAGTTAGTGTGTTCATGAAGTCCGTTTAAGAGAGCAGTGTCTGTCCTCGTACCCACTCATGCCACATCTGTCCTTTTCCAAGCTCCCATCGACACTTTACAGCATGTGCTAAGAGAATCGAAGCATCTGGGGGTTTACGAGGTGAGATACGATAAAAACTATCATAAAGACTACACAGGGAATGCTGACTATGGTACATAGACAAATGATAAAGATGCACTCTTTTGGATATGCCCATGAAAATGATTTATCGGTGTTTATGTCAACCAAATTGATGAAAAGAGTTATTGAAAGCTATAATGATCACATCCTGATATATAGCAGCGAATCATCAACAATTAGCGGACAGTTGAGTAGTTATGTAGAATCGACGAAAATGTGATTTTATAGAAGAATGATGAGAACTCTGTGAATAGAAAGCGAACCCGGGAAGCTTAACCCGGTCAACAAATGCCCGCAGAAGTCGGATGTGTCGGCCTAACGGCGCAAGAACGCAGCTCTGCTGTAAATAGGCACAACGCAATCACGTCCGGAAAAAAACTCCGGATGAACGCAGAAGAAGAAGAAGAAAGCGAACGAACGAACGAACGAACGAACAAACTTTATTTTCAAAGGGTTAAGAATTGGCACGCAGGCCCGTCTAACATTCTGCCCTTATATCACTCTCTTTTATACATTATTTTATTCACACATCATTCACGGAAAGAACAATGAAGATATATTGACAGAAGTTAACGCACAGAGAGAACTTATAAATCACAACAGAAGAAACGGTCCACGTTCTTTGGGCATGTCAGGAGAAAAGAGAAAAGTAAAACCGGAATATGCCGTCACAAATGGAAACTTGGAGGGGAGGGGAAGGAGGGCGGGAATGGGAGGAGGAGGAAAGGGGGGTAAGAGAGAAGTTGCAGGACAGTTTGACATTATGACATGGAGTAACATCGATCTCTGAAATTATTGGCAGCCCAAAAGAGAGAAGGCTGTATACAAACATGATCACCAGCATGACACGACATGGACTATAAGAAGATTTATAACGGGGATCATGTCTATGGTCACAGGACTGGATTATTTCTTCTATTGTCTAATGCAAATCGAAGACTTTCTACACACACAATATTGGGTGTCTGGCATAGTATGCTAATTCTCATATTGTAAAGACCGGTGTTCGCTCGATGAATAATATGTTCAATATCAAGCCGACCGACCTTACTTCCAAAAAATTTCTGGGTCGCATTTTAAGATGGGTCGAACTGGGAGACCATTTCAGCGTGTATGTATAATCTTCACGAATTCGAATTCATAACCACAAGCGTGCTAGTCACTGGCAGACAATGTGTGCTAGTCACTGGGCAGACGAGAGTGCTAGTCACCGTACAGACAAGTGTGCTAGTCACTGGGCAGACAAGTGTGCTAGTAACTGGACAGACAGGTGTGCTAGTCACTGGGCAGACAGGTGTGCTAGTCACTGGGCAGACAGGTGTGCTAGTCACTGGGCAGACAGGTGTATTAGTCACAGTACAGACAAGTGTGCTAGTCACTGGACAGACTAGTGTGCTAGTCACTGGGCAGACAAGTGTGTTAGTAGCTGGGCAAACAGGTGTGCTAGTCACTGGGCAGACAAGTGTGCTAGTCACTGGGCAGACAAGTGTGTTAGCAACTGGGCAGACAAGTGCGTTAGTAGCTGGACAGACAGGTGTGCTAGTCACAGTACAGACAAGTGTGCTAGTCACTGAACAGACTAGTGTGTTAGTAACTGGGCAGACAGGTGTGCTAGTCACTGGGCAGACACGTGTGCTAGTCACTGGGCAGACAAGTGTGCTAGTCACTGGGCAGACAAGTGTGTTAGCAAATGGGCAGACAAGTGCGTTAGTAGTTGGGCAGACAGGTATGCTAGTCACTGGGCAGACAGTTGTATTAGTCACAGTACAGACAAGTGTGCTAGTCACTGGACAGACTAGTGTGTTAGTAGCTGGGCAGACAGGTGTGTTAGTTGCTGGGCAGACAGGTGTATTAGTCACAGTACAGACAAGTGTGCTAGTCACTGGGCAGACAAGTGTGTTAGTCACTGGGCAGACAGGTGTGCTAGTAGCTGGGCAGACAAGTGTGCTAGTAGCTGGGCAGACAAGTATGCTAGTAGCTGGGCAGACAAGTGTGCTAGTAGCTGGGCAGACAAGTGTGCTAGTAGCTGGGCAGACAAGTGTGTTAGCCACTGGACAGACAAGTGCGTCAGTAACTAGGCTGACAAGTGTGTTAATAGCTGTGCAGACAGATGTGCTAGTCACTGGCCAGACTAGTGTGTTAGTAGCTGTTCAGACAAGTGTGCTAGTCACTGGGCAGACAGGTGTATTAGTAACTGGACAGACTAGTGTGTTAGTAGCTGGGGAGACAGGTGTGCTAGTAGCTGGACAGACAGGTGTATTAGTCACAGTACAGACAAGTGTGCTAGTCACTGGGCAGACAAGTGTGTTAGTAACTGGGCAGACAGGTGTGCTAGTAGCTGGGCAGACAAGTGTGCTAGTAGCTGGGCAGACAAGTGTGTTAGTAGCAGGGACAGACAAGTGTGCTAGTAGCTGTGCAGACAAGTGTGCTAGTACTGGGCAACACAGTGTGTTAGTACTGGGCAGACAGTGTGCAGTCAGCAGACGGTGTAGTACTCAGACAAGTGTGCTAGTCACTGGGCGACAGTGTGTTAGTAGCTGGGCAGGACAGGTGTGCTAGTAGCTGGGCAGACAGTGTATTAGTAACTACAGACAAGTGTGCTAGTCACTGGCAGACAGGTGTGTTAGTAACTGGGCTGACAAGTGTGTTAATAGCTGTGCAGACAGGTGTGCTAGTCACTGGGCAGTCAGTTGTATAGTCAACAGTGGACATGACTAGTGTGTTAGTAGCTGTTCAGACACGTGTGCCAGTCACTGGGCAAACGAGTGTGTTAGTAACTGGGCAGACACGTGTGCAAGTCACTGGGCAGTCAGGTGTGTTAGTCACAGTACAGACAGGTGTGCTAGTCACTGGGCAGACAAGTGTGATCGTATCGTAACTGGACAGACAGGTGTATTAGTCACAGTACAGACAAGTGTGCTAGTCACTGGACAGACTAGTGTGTTAGTAGCTGGGCAGACAGGTGTGCTAGTAGCTGGGCAGACAGTGTATTAGTCACAGTACAGACAAGTGTGCTAGTCACTGGGCAGACAAGTGTGTTAGTAACTGGGCAGACAAGTGTGTTAGTAACTGGGCAGACAAGTGTTTTAGTCACTGGGCAGACAAGTGTGCTAGTACTGGGCAGACAAGTGTGTTAGTACTGTGCAGACAAGTGTGTTAGTCACTGGGCAGACAGTGTGTAGTCACTGTGCAGACAAGTGTGTTAGTAACTGTACAGACAAGTGTGCTAGTCACTGGGCAGACAGTGTGCTAGTCACTGGGCAGCAGTGTGTAGTCACAGTACAGACAAGTGTGCTAGTCACTGGGCAGACAAGTGTGATAGTAACTGGGCAGACAGGTGTGCTAGTCACTGTGCAGAACAAGGTGTTGGTAGCTGGGCAGACAGGTGTGATAGTCACGTACAGAAGTGTGCTAGTCACAGTACAGACAGTGTGTAGTACAGTACAGACAAGTGTGCTGTCACGTACAACAGTGTGTAGTCACAGTACAGACAAGTGTCTAGTCACAGTCAGACAAGTGTGCTAGTCACAGACAGACAAGTGTGTAGTCACGTACAGACAAGTGTGCTAGTCACTGGGCAGACAAGTGTGTAGTCACTGGGCAGACAGTGTGTTAGTCACTGGGCAGACACGTGTGCTAGTCACAGTACAGACAAGTGTGCTAGTGACTGGGCAGACAGTGTGTTAGTAGCTGGGCAGACATGTGTTTAGTACTCAGCTAGGTGCTAGTCACAGTCAGTCAGTGTGTAGTACTCACAGTAGCAGACAAGTGTGCTAGTCACTGGGCAGACAAGTGTGTTAGTAACTGGGCAGACAGGTGTGCTAGTCACTGTAGCAGACAAGTGTGTTAGTAACTGGGCAGACAGGTGTGTTAATAGCTGTGCAGACAGTGTGCTAGTCACTGGCCAGACTAGTGTGTTAGTAGCTGTTCAGACAAGTGTGCTAGTCACTGGGCAAACAAGTGTGTTAGTAACTGTGCAGACAGGTGTGCTAGTCACTGTGCAGACAAGTGTGTTAGTAACTGGGCAGACAAGTGTGTTAGTAACTGGGCAGACAAGTGTTTTAGTCACTGGGCAGACAAGTGTGCTAGTAGCTGGGCAGACAAGTGTGTTAGTCACTGGGCAGACAAGTGTGTTAGTCACTGGGCAGACAAGTGTGTTAGTCACTGGGCAGACAAGTGTGTTAGTCACTGGGTAGACAAGTGTGTTAGTCACTGGGCAGACAAGTGTGTTAGTCACTGGGCAGACAAGTGTGTTAGTCACTGGGCAGACAAGTGTGTTAGTCACTGGGCAGACAAGTGTGTTAGTCACTGGGCAGACAAGTGTGTTAGTAACTGGGCAGACAAGTGTGTTAGTCACTGGGCAGACAAGTGTGTTAGTCACTGGGCAGACACGTGTGCTAGTCACAGTACAGACAAGTGTGCTAGTGACTGGGCAGACAAGTGTGTTAGTAGCTGGGTAGACAGGTGTTCTAGTCACAGTACAGACAAGTGTGCTAGTCACAGTACAGACAAGTGTGCTAGTCACAGTACAGACAAGTGTGCTAGTCACAGTACAGACAAGTGTGCTAGTCACTGGGCAGACAAGTGTGTTAGTAACTGGGCAGGCAAGTGTGCTAGTCACAGTACAGACAAGTGTGCTAGTCACTGGGCAGACAAGTGTGTTAGTAACTGGGCAGACAGGTGTGCTAGTCTCTGTGCAGAAAAGTGTGTTAGTAGCTGGGCAGACAGGTGTGCTAGTCACAGTACAGAGAAGTGTGCTAGTCACAGTACAGACAAGTGTGCTAGTCACAGTACAGACAAGTGTGCTAGTCACAGTACAGACATATGTGCTAGTCACAGTACAGACAAGTGTGCTAGTCACAGTACAGACAAGTGTGCTAGTCACAGTACAGACAAGTGTGCTAGTCACAGTACAGACAAGTGTGCTAGTCACTGGACAGACAAGTGTGTTAATAACTGGGCAGACAGGTGTGCTAGTCACTGTGCAGACAAGTGTGCTAGTCACAGTACAGACAAGTGTGCTAGTCACTTGACAGACTAGTGTGTTAGTAGCTGGGCAGACAGGTGTGCTAGTCACTGGGCAGTCAGTTGTGTTAGTCACAGTACAGACAGGTGTACTAGTCACTGGGCAGACAAGTGTGATAGTAACTGGGCAGACAGGTGTGTTAGTAGCTGGGCAGGCAGGCGTTCTAGTCACTGGGCAGACAGGTGTACTAGTCACCGGGCTACATTTGGCTCCCATCTCCAATGTATCATCTGATATGTTTAGTCCTCGCTCGTCCCATCTAGAATGTACTGACCACATTCATTATTTTGTGTTCAAGGAAGCAACATATTTGAATTTTATATGCGTATTTATTATATGCAATGTACAAGGTCGTATAGAGTTATATTTCTTAATTAAAAGTTATAAATGTGAATTATTGCTGTCTTTACCCACGTTAAAGTCCACACGATATTTGTCGCTGAAATAAGGCATAGATAATGGCCACGCGTTGCAAGCTTCCACTGTAAAATTGTTGTTTGTATTATTTATTATTCTTTGCTCATATGTTTACATTGTACTGTCTTATTTAGTTAATTGACATCGCAGTTTTGATTCTCCGAGTTCTCTTTTTGTGGAGAGTAGCTAAGCATGCAAACTCCAGACTGCGAATCTCGTTTTGACTTCTTGGCAGTGCCATTTTTGGAAGCTGAATTACTTGTACGATTCCTTATGATCAGAAAGTGCAGTTTGTTTTTTGGCTGTGATTGTTCTCGCTCATCTGGCCGACTTTCGCACACCGAGTGTATGGCGTTGCCATTGGTAGTTGTGTTCTCAATGCCAGATGTACTACCATTCGACATAAGGTTGGGGTCTATGCGGAGAATAAATTCACCATTGGTATTAAGCACAGTTCCGTTGGACTCAATTTCAGCAATTGTTGAAGATATGATTTCGGACTTGCACCTGGCGTTCAGCGATCTGAAAAATACAATAGTTTGTTGATAGAACGATGAGGATAATAAAGAGAAGCAACCGGTAATATAAAATAACGGTCATAAAAATATTCATTACCTCCCTTACTTTATTATTCACTTGAAATACATATAAGGTATCTTTTGCATACCCTTTACAGGACATCGCTGTCAACACCAGCATTTTAATGCTGTTGTGATCTCTTGGCATGTTTAAGTTCAGTAGTTTGTCATTGCTTTCTAAACGACCGGCTCCCTTATCAATCCGTTAAAACCCAGCGCAACGCGGTCTATAAAGTTCCTGCAAAAGCTACCTCTTGCCTGGCGCGTTGGTATAATTGATAGGAGGTTATGCTGACAAGGATGTGAGCGCAGTGTGATGAGGGTCCGTACTCAACGCTTCCTACTAGCTCACAAGTGCTATGACTCTCAAAGCAGCATTCGCCTGGTGTTATGTGAATTGTCTCTATTGCGTGCTGATTAGTTTTCCGGAAGGTTGTTATGGGAGCGAGGTTCTGCAAAGGACATGCTACTGAATGAATGAATGAATGAATGAGGTGCATATCAAGTTAGAATACCAGCTCTCTTGTTTCCGAGTATTAGTTAGTTAGTTAGTTAGTCGACAGATCATCCTCATTGCACGTCGAACAATTCAGTCCACTCATCAATTGGTTGTCGCAAAAGTCTTACTTCTCGTAGCGCAATCAGAATGTGAGCATGGTCCATGGCACGTCCGCCCTCCACAGTAGCGTTACCTGCGAGCTTGTCAGCCTGCTCAATTCCTTGTACTCCCGCATGCCTTAATCTTTGCCAGCCGAGATCGCTACAGAGACAGCAACCACTCTTTTCGGATCCACCCCTCCTCTATCCTCTTGATCATGTTCATTGAGTCGCTAAGGAAACAAGCCCTAGTGAATGTCTGTGTCTCGGGCCATGTTATTGCTTTACTTACTGTCATGACTTCCATAGTCAGCCTACTTGTGGTCTCACCAAAAGCGCCAGATTCTCCCATCACAATTCTCCCTCGGGCCCGCGCCGTAAAGGCCCATGAGCTTCTCACATGTCGGACGACCGACCCATCTGAGTAAATGACAGCATCACCGTCTAACGAATTCTCGAAAATCAACGCTTGTACTTCCGCCTCCACAGCAGCCTGATTTTCTTTTCTGCATTTTCTAGTCTAGTTGGATGCAGACAGAAAAGAACTTACAAACATCTGTTGGCACTGTACCCACTCCTCGTCAAGTTCTAAGTCCTCTAGTGAATCACACCTGTTGAAGAATGTCTTCGGATTGACCCATCCATGACCTCCCTCTTTTTGAACAGCACCGGAATTATTTTGTGTTCCCTATGGTAAGTTAGGATATAGTGTTGTTGGTTCTGACGTCCAACTGCCACATCCAAAAACTACTTTCCGTTGGAAGAGGGCTGCAGCGATCCAACTAAGGATGAACGGACTTATCTTGAATTCTTGACCTTCATAAACATCATGGGCAAAAACTGCTGCATTGGTCCAGGTTTCTCTTTGGGGACGGTACCCTCCCAAGCTTTTCGCTTGTTCTTGTCAGTCCTGATTGATTGATTGATTGATTGATTGATTGATTTAGGAATCGACATAACAGCATTCGGGGCATTCCCATAAGCGCCCCGTCCCCATCCTCAGCAGCCAGCGAAGAGTTCCAACACCAATAGTACCAGTAGCAATCTGATTATAAGTCCGTCTCGCCTTTCCTCTGAGCGTAGAGCGTCGGCCAGATCCTCTCATCATTCCTCGCTGTCTCATTCTTGCCAGACCATGGTAATCCATTTGCTCCTCCGAGGTGTACACGTGCTCCCACAAGGCCGCAACCACGTCTGCCTTGTCATGTATCTATACTCCACCAAGTTCTGCAGAGCCAGCCAATATGTCGCCTGTTCATTTCCCACCACACCGGCATGCCCCGTAGAAAAGATCCAGGCGATGCTTGTCACCCTTGACCTCCGAAGCGAAGCAAGCCACTTCGCACGAAGCCTCTTCAGTCCTCTGCCAGATGAGGTCAGCACCTTGGAAGTTAGAAATGTTCTTGTTCTTGACTACCCCACTCATGCTATTATGTAGTTGCCGGAAGAATTTCAGTGACTTGTCTGTGCTTACGCTTTGACATACCTCTGCCCATTTTTCACTTTTAACCACCTTAACCAGTTTTTTTTTTTTTTTAAACTTACGTTTGTGTGCATCTCTCTTTCTAAGTGCATGCAGGGAACAAGTGCATGTTCCCGAGCATTGCTTCATGTCAATGACACATATACCTATACACGTTCTTTAAGGTTTAAAACCGCCAGACTTTCATACCTCCATAGGTGGCAGTCACTCAAACCATAGCCTTCCATTCTCAACTTCCCGTAGCCTAGATGGCGAGACAGATTTATAATAATCTCTTTTGTTAGTTAAATAGTTAAACCCCATTTGAGTGCTGCAATGATAGCCTCCATCTCCATTCTCATATCAGATATTATTTGAGATGTCCCATTCTGTTCGTTAACCCCTCTGCCCTTCACGCTAGTCGAGAAACCCCTCCCTTATATAAGGTCACACAGAAGAGATTCGTCAGTGTGCACCACAGCACGTTTATTATCAGCATGACAAGTAGCACATGCCCATCTTCCAGACAATGATGATGAGAAGTCTGAAGCGGTTGATGTTTCATGCGGACAGACACCATTAGAAGATCTACTGGCAGAAGCTTATACCAGTTTGCCGTGACGACGCAGGCCATACTGTATTGGAGAAACATTGCTAACAAGTTTCTTTGCTCATATGGCAAGGCACTTGATGATCGCTGTTCCTTCTCATGCTGTTTACATGATACTATTATATTTAGATTTTAAGTTATTCTATCACACTTGTCGTATGACTGAATTGTTGTATTCAAGGACCATTTTCGAGGAAAATGTAATTATCAGCAAGCATTTTGGTTGCTTCCCTAGTTGCATTATATTTACGTAGATTTTCCTGGAGTGTAGCCATTTATTGTCAACATTAGTTGGTTTCATTTTTTTTAATTTAAACGGGGTATTGATGTATGATAGGGCAGACATGGTCATGGCCCTTTGCGATCGTGTGTATAGTGTGGAAAAACAAATCATTGTAGTCTAGAGAGAATCGTGAGGCAGAAAGTTACCAGAGGGTCTGATCCGACACGCAGTATTCCGAGGAAAGACCAGACAGAAACATAATCAGACTGCAGCTGGTACTTTAAGTATTGGGAGTATACGTTGATTTTTGATGATGAGGATGGAGTGCGTATGAGAATATCCTATGTGGTGTGATATCAATTCTTACCTCAACTCAATTTATTTCTGTAATATGCAGCGTTTTTGGGCTGTCATTTCTTGGCAAGTTTACGTTCAGCAGTTTGCCATTCCGAACTACCGGCACTCATACTATTTTATGAAAATAAACTCCTTCCAGGTCTCCTTCCAAATCGCCTGCAGCTGTGTTTCAAACGTGGTACGTTGGATTACAAATTGTGTGCGTAACCCAGACTCCACAGAGTCAGATTATGTCCGATAATAAACTATGGAACTTGTTCTTTTGAGTCTCCGTTGTTGACCTCATGCAGAAACATTAAATGATCTACATGTTTAGTGTTTACTCCACACAATTTTCTCAACTGTCCCTTCAAATCAAAACATGCTGGAGTTGAGTGCTACGTCATGTACAAGATTTGCAACAAACTTTACCTGATATTGTGCTCGATAAAATCGGAGCCGATCTCCTCTTCCTCGGGCGTCAGCCTCAGACCCATTGTCTTGTCCAGGATGACCAGGACCAGGGCAGACGCTGCCATGGACCAGGCCGTGATGACCACCACTGCAAGAGTTTGCACGCCCAGGAGGTAAAACCCTCCTCCCTGCGCATTGAGAGAACAAGGACATAGATTGTATGTATGTGTATAGTTTCAAGCCATGTCTGTCCCTCTTGGCACAGAACACAGTTTGTATATGTCAGTATATAACACCCACTACAGGAAGTTAACATATTGAATGGATACCCGCTCTCGCTCTTAAACTTCCGGTGTGCTGATGCTGAGGTAGCGGGTTCAAACCCTACACCGGTCAACTTGACTAAATTGTTGACTTCTCGTCCTTGATTTGGAGGTGTAAATTACAAGAACCTCAGAAGCTGCAGTGGGTTGCCTCGTGGCGAGAGACACTGGTAATAGGGAAAGTTAATCCATACGTAAATATCAGTCTAATGCACTAGAAGTGGACTACGTTTAAGTTCAAAGCGAGCGATGACTTTTTAAAAAAATGAGTTTGTGATAAGTTGTCTTTGCTACATAGCCTCTCTCAAAATGCCCAGCTTATTTATTTTGGCTGTCCAATGAATTTTCAGCATTCATCTATAAATCCACATATCCAAGGCTTCTTTACCAATTATCCATAATTAGCAGCCTTATGTTAATACTGGTTGTATGTATGTTACGAATTGACCTGATCAGTCACATTCGCCACCGCCATGGGTTGTAGTTATTTATGCCTTTTTAAAGCACAATGTAACAAACTATCGTCTGTCAAGACGGCAAGGTGCCAATGGATGGTTGTATGTAACATGCAGGGAGTCTAACGCACATATCTGAAAACTTTAGAACATAAAACCGACAACTTCAGCACATAGAACTAAACATTTCAGCACATAAAACTAAACACTTCAGCACATAAAACTAAATACTTCAGCACATAAAACTAAACACTTCAGCACATAAAACTAAATACTTCAGCACATACAACTAAACACTTCAGCACATAAAACTAAACACTTCAGCACATAAAAACTGAAAACTTCAGCACATAAAACTAAACACTTCAGCACTTAAAACTGAAAATTTCAGCACATAAATCTAAAAACATCAGCTCATAAAACCAAAAATACGTCACCTTGACAAGTCCGTGGGTCCGGGAGAAGTTTTGAGTGATAGTGTCCTTGTGGGTGAAGAGACCAGCTGCCAGCAGACCCCAGATCCCACCCACCCCATGCACCGGAATGGCGCTGACTGGGTCGTCGATATGTAGTTTGACCAGCAAGGCATCACTCCCCATCACCAGAACTCCACCAATGGCTCCGATGATCAGAGACTCCCAAATGCCAGTCACCGCACAACTGGCTGGACATTACAGACAATAAGAAAGTTAATTAATTGCATATCTTTTACAGGACATTACAGTCAACCCCAGCATTACTTGGCTGTTTGTAATGTCTTGTCAAGTTTATTTTCAGTAGTTTGTCATTGCCTTCTGAACGACAAACACTCATGCCATTGTATGCAAATCAACGTAAGGCGGTTGGATGCCAAATCGCCCGCAGTTGTGATTCGAACGCGGATTGCAACCGTAACCCTTCCTCCCCAGAACCAGCTGACAATAAGAAATCATATATAAATATGTTTATCGATTTTTTGTTTGTTTGTTTGTTGCATATCCTATTTACATGACATTGCAGTCAACACCAGCATTTTTCAGCTGCTGTTGATGTCTTGGCAAGTTTTACTCTCAGGAGTTTACTATTGCTTTCTGAACAACCGGCTCATATACCTTTCCGTAAGAAACCAACGCGACGCGATTCGCTGCCGAATATCGCGCAGCTGTGTTTCATACGGGGGTATACAGGATAAGGAACAACGTCCTTAACTCCTTCGCTAGGGAGACCGGCATCGAATTCATTACCATCATTTAATTAGCATCTGAACTATCTCTTTTTGGCGTGGAATCAATGCAAGTCTGAATTATAGCGGATTATATATATAAGGTGTATTTTTAATGACTGCAGTGTTTGGAAATATTGCCAGTCCAGGTTTTATATTTACACTCCGTAAATTGCTTGCAACATAATAGGTAAATACAACACTTGGTCTGCCAATATTTTCAATCACTGCACAGTCATTAAACATTGACAGGGGAAGACAAAGACTAAGACCAAGAAGATGCTGGATAGTTTGATGTCACGCATGGAGGAATGTCGGTATCAGAAATGATTGGTAGTTTCCGAGATAGAAGGCTGCGGACAGGTATGATCATCAGTGTATCGCTGCATATATTATAAGAAGAAAAAGATGAGGACATCAAAATTATTCTCATTTGAAATATATTTACTGTAACAGGAGAAAGAATATAAAGGATAGGAGGACATGGTTTCCTATTCTTTGGTGCTCAAAGATGAAGAAGCGCAACATTGACTTCTATTGGGCCAGAGAAGAAAAGGATAATAAGAAGAAGAGAGGAAGAGAACTTTATATATTCTCCTCAGTTAACAAGAAAAGGGATAGAGAGTTAGACAGAAAATTCCAGGAGTTCTTTGGGCTGGAGATATACTGTTGTATACCCCAGACAAAAGATTACACTGTTGGACTGTAACAAGTTCAATGAGTTTGCACAACAAACTATAAACTAAACAAAACAAATTAAGAATAACAAAATTAGACTTTTATTGACAGAATTGCATGATTCAGGAAAAAACAGACATCCTGACATCTCACACAGCTGACATATACAGAAATGGAATCCTACGTTCCCACAGTGGATATAACTGCTGCCTAATATCGCGATGAACATGACCGGGCACCCATCTCCACAAACCAGCAAGAACATGGAAACAAAGAAGCCTCAACGTAAACAACAATGGTGAAAACAGGAATTTACTCTCTGTTAATATCATCTCAGGACCTATGGACCGTCTGTACTTACAGAATTGGGACCCTGAAATCTCACAGTTGGAGATAACTGCTGCTTGGCACCGACTACAGGGGCAGTCTCTGAATGATAGTGAGACCTCAACCATGTGCAGTTGAGTCGAAGGGCACCCTCAGTACCCACACAAGACACCCGCATCACATAGGCCAACTGGGACTGGATACAGCAAAATTCCATAGCATAACAAATAACAGAACTATAACCCTAGCAGCAAAGATATAGCGGCATAATCAGGTATAAACAGATATACGAATGGGGTGTGAGTGGCATAAAACGACATTAACCAAAGCTGGGGCTCAAGTTTGCTCTATAACAACAACTTTGGCCAGGGGTCACTACCTAGAGCGGGCTTACAAACTGCCAATAATTTCCATGGATTTCCTCGGTCCTTTTGGGGCTTGTGTACCCCATCGACTGCGCTGTGGACCACACAGACCAGTCTTGATTAAATTTAGAGGCATTGGTGACTCCCCGCCCTGGTCCAGTGACTGGAAAGGGCTGGTTCAAGCCTACCTATTTGATGATATCTACATAATTACTCCTTCGGCCACGTTAGTTACAGTTGGAGAGAGTGGGTAACTTATGTGCATTCCTATTTATCAATGCTTCCAGAGTGGCTTCCCATCATACCCTAGGGCACTGCAAGGGACGCCGAGAACTAGTTAATAGTCCCCCTTCCTATCACCTACCCTGCCCTCATATCGGGGCACTGTGTTACCTCTGATCTACATGAGGTTGACCACTCTTCCCGGTGGTCTTCTATCTTGAGGCAGACCTCAGACCTCTATACTTCAGTCTTTGACAGCCGCTTCAGTCGATCACATTACATTTCAGTAAACAGAACAGATGGCGGTCGTAATACATGTTGGTGTAAAGGGGATGATTAATCGCACCCATCTATATGTGTTGTATTGGCAGTGATTCACATTTCATAACAAAGGTTAGTGTTACTGTCTTATGCCAATGGCTTATTGGTTAGAGCCTTTTTTCTACAGTTTATAACAAATGAGCAAAACTGTATCCGTACGACGTGCCTCAAATGTTGTGCCCTATGTTCGTAATGTATTCGTCGGGGTTTTTCTGTAAAATCTCCACAGTAAGGTACCGTAACAGGGTGTTTCAAATCCACATTGTGTCCAGTGTAATTCATACTGTTGTCTCCCATAGTTTTCTGTAAAATTTCCAAAGTAAGGTACCGTGACAGGGTGTTTCAAATCCACACTGTGTCCATTGTAATGCATACTGTTGTCCCCCATAGTTTTCTATAAAATTTTCTTGGGGTAGTAGTTTCTGTTAAAAGTCACTTCTATTTAACTAGACCTCCAGTTAGAGGTCAATCTGGAGCGGTTAGGCCAGCACAACTTAAGTCTCCGCGACGAGGTGGTTACACCATCAGTCACCCATTCTAAAGGTCATGGATTTGTTCCCCGGTCTGCATTGTTCAGACTACGGGTGTAGTTTCTCCAGAGATTCCGGGTTGTCATCGCTGGAGCTACGGAGGTCGTGCTATGTGGGGTCGTCGCTGGGGCTACGGAGTTCGTGCTTTGTGGGGTCATCGCTGGGGCTACAGGGTTCGTGCTTTATGTGATTCTCTCGCCACGCAGCATGCCGTTTGCTGAAAGAGAAATAGCCATATGGGGTAAAACTCAGTGCGGTTAAGTCGACCCTCTCGATTGTAGAATTTGTTTAGAACTTTTAATTTGTGTTCACAAAGTGTGGAGATGGACACCTTTGGAGTAAGTCATTTCTTAACAGCGTGTGGGGCTTAATCCAACAATTACGACATGTCAAGAACACAGAGGACTGTAATAGTGGGAGAAACGTTATCCCTGGATCCTAGACATGATTATAATCAAGATGGTGTCAACGGAAACACTCGAAGTCAACACTCACAATGGAGGCTTTCATGTGAAGTGAGGGCCGATTTCTTTATGTTGTGTGATATATTTATTTCATGTAAGATTCCTCGAGTCTGAAGACGAAAACAGTAAAACTCCCAAAACGTGACTATGGTTGAGTTATTTGTTGTGACTGTATATGCCAGCATGGTCACTGCATAAAAATGGAACAGTCACAGTTTTCGTAAACATTTTACAGTATAATACAGGTATATTATAACATTTACTCCAATGGATACTGGCGACTATATCCTGACACCTCTGGTTGCACTCACTCGGACTTGCCAGGGCGACGCTCAAATTGCGTATGTGGCCATTTATAAATTATCTTAACGTATATTAATGTACACATTACAAGCTGTCAACTTTCACGATGATAAATAAACACGACACAAACACCCAGTGGCGAGAAATAACCAGAATTATAGAAGAATCCAGCCTGGTGCTGACCAAATCACCCACCGCATGTCATGTAGTAGAAAAACATATCAGTCTTACACCTTATGTCCAATTTCCTAAGGCGTGATACATTGTCCTTAATTTATTTGCTATGGTATAGAAGAAGCAGCGGACGAACCGATAGGTACAATTAAGAGAAAAGATAGGAACTAGTGACGCAAAACAAGTTATATTTGATAGCTTAATAATAAGGATACTAAAACATTCGGGGGGGGGGGGGGGGGATAGTAAGGTCTAGAATGATAAAAAGAAATTAATACAAAGTTCAAAGAAGACGTGGGAAAAGCTCAGTCTAAACAATTGAATCATCTAGAAGAGATTGAAACGTGATAATTGGTGTACAAAAAATAAGTGAAATAACATATCTAACCAAATAAATAGATTCAACAAGGCGCACCAAGACCACCACATTGAAGAATTAGAAGAGTTAAACGGATATGGAGAGAATATACATCAGAGCTATATAAATATAGCAGTTTTAATCATATTAAACTGTAATATCCAACTACAATTTTTGTTTGCATATCCCTAACAGGACGTTGCAGTCAACATCAGCATTTTTCAGCTGCTGTTGATGTACTAGACTAGGTTACGCTCAGTAGTTTGCCATTGCTTTCTGAGCGACCGCCTCACACATCCCGTAAGTTATCAACGGGGCGAGAACCCCTACCGATTCTCGAGCAGGTTACGTTACTCACGAGAATATACGGGATTACGGAGAAAGACGTTAACTCCTAGGCCAGGGAGCCGGCCTAACTACAATAGAGCACCATAAAATGTACAGACTGAGATATAAAACGCAAAACAATACTAACAACAGGATTTGATGTAGCACAGTATTACAATCAAAAATAACATTCAATTGATGAAACATCAATAGAGTTAATAAAGCATACCAGTGACGACTTAAAAGACATTTTCATGACATTCACAGCATAAAATAAAGTGCAATACGGCCAAGTGATGGTGCTGTATTTCCCTGAGGGATCCCAATGGATTCCGTGACAATGAAATGCATGATCCCTACGGAGGAAACATTACCATCCTGGGCCTAACCTTGGCCAGATTTATCATCATTATCATCATCTTCCACTATTTTCGTGAAGCGTCGGGGGAGAAATAATTATCAATCAAGTCCCTGATAGATGGCAATGGATAATGTCATTTCGTGTGATTATACGCGGTCTTTGCTGTCGGGGCCTAGTCAGCAACATGGCGGAGTACACAGTGTTTTCCGTGATCTGGAGGAATTAGTATGTTTTTCGTGTGTGCTTTTAAGATCGATATGTTCAAATAAAGATGAACCTACGACAGGTCCAACAAACCGGTAGGGAATTTATTTGTTTTGTAATGTACGCATTATTGCTCAAGAATTATGGAGGAAATTGAAAGAGAAACTGATTTATGCCCTGGTTAGATCCTAACATGCTTCTATGGAGATATGAATTTCCAGAACCGGCCTTGCACATCCTGTTGGCTGCAGCCCACTACCCGTGACGTTGGTGCTGGGGTACTGGGTTTGCAGGAAAATCACACTGTATCCAGCATTATGCCAGTGTTAAAGAACAGTCCCACGAAAAAAATAAGGATGTTATGTACTATAAGCTTGATATCACACCCCTAAAGAAAAGTCCGCGAAATAAGTAAAGTGAAAGTAAAGGTTACTTGTATATACCAAAGGTGCTTTGACCCATACTGTTACAGACCGAACGGCACTCTGTGGCTGATGTGGTCGACATCATACCGGCTGCCTTTACTTCTGGAGCCATTTTCTGGTGTCCCTTTTAGGCTGGTAACTGGGAACCTAGGTCAATTTAAAACAGGCTTAACTGCCCTGTTGAGGATTGAACCCAAAACCAGCGGTACTGTTAGGCTACCACGGTTTACAACCGCTCGGTGAAATAAATCATCATCCTCATTATCCAGTGCCTTGCTGGTTGGCGTGGGCGATCATGACTATCCACAATTTGCGATCTCCGGCGGCATGGATTAATAGTGTGTTGACTAATTGCTGTGCCATGACACAAGACTGTCAAGAATGTTCTAACACTGTCTTCCTCTATCTCTCTTTCCGCAAATATTTCCAGTTGTCACATCATATTCCTGCTTTTGTCTTCTCATAGTGTGACCAAAAAAAAGGATGACTGCTTTTGTCTGATGTTTGTAATAAGTTGTCTTTACGATTTAGCTTCCCTCAAAATGTCCAGATTGCTCATTTTGGCTGTCCAATTAATTTTCTTCATTCTTCTATGAAACCACATCTCCAATGCTTTCATGGAATTTTTCGCCTTATTTCTAATTGTCCAGGATTCGCAGCGAATGCTAAAATTGGTTCTATGAAACATGCAGGAACTATTTTTCTAACTATCAAGGACGAAGACTTATAAATAGATAATACAACTGGTGATAAATAAAACTCGGTTTTGATTACATTGAAGAAAGTCAGCAAGAGACAGAATTGGTACATTAAGGCTATTATAGTATGTCCAGAAATTAATGCCGTCATTCACGATAAATTATTTTGAAAACTGTCTGTTGCATCGTCATGAAATTTTTCCTGCCGTCTTATATTTACCCCCACCCAAGGAATATGTCTTTGATAGATCCAAAAGCAACTTAAATCATGAAAAGCGGCGACATTTATTTGATGTTTTGATGAAAAACTAGTGATTTCTCGCTAACAAACTTGTTTTACAGTAATGCCAATGCCCCCGCCAGTTCGGTTGACAAACACAAGGCGTATCCAGATTCGTATGAGATTGGGTGCATTGTCTGCTCGGTCTCATTGCTGAGACGGAACATAATCAGATGTTTTGCACGACAAATATAGCTGTGAATGTCTCTGTAGTGGGCTTCTTTCTTAACGGTCAAGATGTTGATCCTCTTTTCATTGAAGTTTATAGAATGATTCGTATGTTCGTGTGTTGTTCCCTCATTTGACAACGTGTTTCTTCTCACGTTTCTTGTTATGCCACAATATGTCAGTCCCCACCGCAATATTACTCTTCGGTTGGTATTCGATGCGTCTAGAGCTTTTTGTTTTTTTCAATGTCAGTTGTCACCGTTGAGGGCTCATAGAAAAGAAAATCCATCACTATGGAATACAAACTGTTGCCATTAACAAATTGCATTGTTTATGCCGATGCTGTAATGTTTAGGGCCTGCAATTCTTCTGAATATTTGTAGCAAAATATCCCAGTTGTTGTGCACGTGGATTAAGGTCTGCGATCTGCTCAGACCTTAATCTGTGTCGGACGATTCCAGTAGGTTGATGACTGCTCTCGGTTGCATAAAATTCAATCCATCTTTCTCCAATAATCCTCTTCCTCTTTCAACACATGGTCCTCACATTTTTCCAGTAACTTTTATCAATATTTAATAGCGCGGACTGGATTAGTATCTTGACGTCAGACAATTTGAATATAGTATTGTCAGCTGCCACCTGTCCTTTAATTTTAGCCCACACAAGTTCTACAGGGTTAAAATGAGAATGGTACGGCGGAAGTCTCAAGCACCCTTGACGATGCTCTTCTATCAACTTGTTGATTTGATATTTCTTGTTTTTTGGCGTCTGTTTTACAAGGGACAACAATTCTAGCTAGAAATACCTTTCTGGACATGGTATGTTTTTCATTCGGAGCAATATCTTTATTGCTCCTTTGTGTTCGATGCTGTTGGTATTTTGTCTTCTTGGGCAACAACATTGATATCATGCATTGTCCATAATTGGACACGACGGTCTATATAGGGATGGAAGCACAGTATTCTCGAGCCAATCTCTAAATGCATTACCATTCATCTTATTATGATAATCCCTATTGTCTGTATGCTTTGATACGAACACGAGTCCAGCATTCTGTTGTAAGCCATAATGCGTATTACCAGCATGGGTGTGGTATACAAAAACGTCTCTACTAACCTCCGTCTATAGATGCCCTTTACAAAAATTACTAATCCCAAATAATTACTGTTAAGTACCTTACTTTCGTGAAAAGAAAACAGAGGAAAACTGAGCATTATGAACTTATATCGAACTAATAGTGCTTATAACCTATAAATATTATGTGTACTGTACAGTATCAACTCTCATGTCAGAAAGACATTCAGAAACTCGTTTCTGCCAATTTCATAGTCCTATGAAAAATAACTTCGATGCATGGTGAACTATATCTCACTATCTATGCTTAGAAATCGGCAAATAATCTATGTACTATAGAGATTGAACTCTAAAGAACATTTTCAAACGAATTCTTATCCATGCGGGGACATACAAATGATTACGCATATTCCTGACTCTTAGTCATGGGATAAAATGCTTTGCCACATTCTAATCTGTAACTTAGTACTATAATGCTAAATTTTAGTACAATCCTTTCGTTAACAAATTAGTAACCACTCAACATGAGTGATGAACATATAATCATTTCATAAAATATTGCTAGGGAAATGCCATGTTTGAGAATATAAATTCAAGAACAAAGAAAACAAACGCTGGATATAAATGCATGTTCGGATAGGATGTACCTTCAATCCGCATCACCTCACTGTAGTAGGAACAGAAGCGAAGATTTATGTGAATAAATTGTTTGCAATATTCAGAAGACTGGACCATGCGGCATACGTTATTCTAATAAATACACTCCGAATAATAGCAGCATTTGGCAAAATATATCACATCGTTCACTATCCTAATACTGTGGTAATCAGTGGGGGAAAACAATGTATGTTTTAGTTTATGGATTAACCCCTGAGAAAATCCAAAAACATAGACTCCTTGCATCATCATTATGATTAATTATTATGTATGATTATCATGTACTTAATATCAGAGAAATGTATGTTTGTTTTCTCTGTTATTAGAACTTTTCTATGTCCTGATTGTTACTCCTTACTGTGGAAACTTGAGATGAAGTATGAAACCTGTGTATGTCAGTAATTAAGAAGACACTGTTGAAAAGCCTAGGCCTAATGCTGATTATAGTGCCGGAAGGAAGAGCAGCATTAGAAACCACATAAATTAAGTATAGGCTATTCTCTTCAAGAATGAGAGATACAATATCAACATGTTGGATGGACAGAATGGCTTCACTCATCAAAAAAAGTTCCCATTAACAATCGCAGAACAAAACATAGAGTGAAAAGATATCTCAATCACTAGAAGAGCTAGAAAATCTCTACAACAAACGACGACGGACAGGGAACTGGGAAACCCACTCCTATCTCCTTCCCCTTTTTTGTTTGTAATTGTGTGTGAAATGTAAACACATCACAGTAGGTTAATGCTCGGTTGTATTCTTTGTCATCCCTTTTCTATAGCGAGTGGTGGACTTGGTGGGACTGCGTTGCATCCTTATCAACTGGAAACTAGGTCATCAGCCAGTCAATAATAAAGGACAACCTGTCCAAAAGCAAAGTCTGGGCCAACACAACCATGTTTACTGCTGCACTCATTAGCTCCATAGCGAGCAACAGACAAATTCGAAAACTGACTGGGTGAGTGATTAAGTCCTATTTTAGTAGGAATATCCAGGATGGACTTCTGAATCTAATAATCTACAAAGATGAAGATCAACAGAGTAACTGACAACAGTGTATCGTCTGCTTTACTTCTGAGAAGTACCACCTGAAGCCTCGTCACTCAACAACATCAGTGAAACTATATGCAAATCCTACCAGTTACTAAAACTAGCAACAGTGAGAACGCTTCAACTATTGGTTGGATTACCAAGTTGATATCCAACAATGGATAAGTCTTCGAAAGAAAGTCTCACAGCAGCAAAAGTCAAACATAAGGTTTCAGCTACTCAACACCAAGTTCTAGAATACTAACATCAACTCAAACAAATGGGAAGAGACACTGAAACAACAATAAGCCAATACAACCAAGGTACCAACTGAAAACCATAACTACACCAGATTACCTCAAAGTTCCACAATCTGAAACACCTGAAATAAGCCAGATCAACTGCAGATCTCAGACCTAAACACCATTAGAAGACCATATGAAAGCAACTAAATGCCTCTACATCAGCAACAAGAGGAATCATCTAATTGTTTCCAACCCTGTTACTGTGCTGGATTTATTCATCTTTGGATATATGTAGGTATAGATCAATTGTGGCCCTAGTCACAGATACTACCATGAGATGCCTCTCAGTCATATAAGTTTCTACACTGGACTAGATAACAACGACTAATTTCTTGCTGGTCCAATGTCAACCTAAATGTCATGGGTTATAGACTCGCGACTTGGTGGGTGTAACATCTTTGTGAACATTGGGATTCTGATATTAGAAGCAGAGCAGCTGAATGGCCGTCTACTTGGCACCGTGTATGGTGAGATGGGAAAGTACCTTCTGCAGAGCTTAAGTTGAAATTCCGAACCAAGGCCCAAAATTTCACAAAAAGACACCGAACCTACTGCAACAGAGTAGTCGAAAATTCTAGCCCTCGGACGGATACGTGATTGTGTGTAATTTCTAATCTTGGATTATAGAGTATGATTTGCACCAGCCAATTACCAGTGGATAAATATTAGGAACATAACTGAGTACATTATTTCGGATCCCAGATAATGGGAATAGGATCTAAGCTACAGAAGAGATGAACACTTAACCGCACACCAGGAGATAAATGGACTCTATTAATTACGTTAATTGAGTACCCATTGCTTTTTATATGTTTTTTTTCTTTTATGCCATGATACACGGTCAGTAGTGTTTTTATTTGGCAATGAGGTATAACTAAAGGGTGGTTATGATATATATATATATATATATATATATATATATATATATATATATATATATATATATATATATATATATATATATATATATAGTATTATGACACCATCTCATTATTTTTAAATACGAGAATTGTAGTGTCAGAAACAACTGTTTTATATGTTGGGTCCTATGTACTTATATCATGATTTGCCTTAATTATGTAAGGTGGGTCCAGGAATAGACCCAATTTGTGGTTGTTGTGTTGTTTGTAATAACATTGTTGTTTTCTTGGGGCAAAAAGGGTGTAAATGTATTGAGATAATGCAAATCATTCCCATGCCTGTCACGAATTCAATCAGACTATTACACTTGCATGTATGTAAACTGCAGATCTTGATTTAATACCTGAACTGTTTGTCCAAAATTGTTGTGTACATCACGTAAATGTGATGTCTGTTCAACAGTGGTTGTTTATATGTTGTGAGCAATCAATATCCTTCTAGCACTATAGTAAAGTTAAAGGGTGATGGAAGGGATGCCATTGTTTCAAGGATTGAATTGTTTTCTCCTGGGGTTTGTGGTAAATATCCCTGATAACCCTGCATTCCAACAAGTGACCAGAGAATCAATAAAATCCCCTTGACTTTTAACATAATCTATATCTATAACACAGAGTGTATGTGGTTTTGTGTGTTTGTGGTCAGCTATGTATTGGATGCGTTCGATAACGGTACATCCGATTGAGATGAAATTTTCTACACGTCTTCCTTTCATCCCTGTGCAACCGACTATAATAGTTTCTTAGTGTAAAATCTTCTTCTTATTTAATAACATTTACTTTTTCATTTTTCATTATATAATTTCTATATAGCAGGGGGACTTCACTCTAGAAAAGTTATTTCAAGGGGCATAACTTTTAATAACATTTCTATATACTTTATAGTCATATTGTTGGACTTACTTGCACTATTGTTAAACTCTTTGTCTATAGTTATTTTCAGGCATATGAGTTATAATAAATAATGATATAATCTTTAAGGCATTTTCAAAGTTTTCATAAAAATAATGCATAATGCATAACATTGTAACCCATCTTTTTCTGCTTAAAGAACTTATCAACTGTCATGTCGGTGATTAAAAACAGTTTTCATTAAAAATAATGAATGGTGTGTGGAAGGACATTCTTTTAAGTTACTGTGCGCCAGGAGCTGGGCGAAACCACGCCGGGTCAGATAGATAGACAGACAGACAGATAGTCGGGAACGGAAGCTTATTTGACTACTTATATGAATTAAATGACATGCTCCCCACCAGGGACTGGGTGAAGCCGGGCCGGGTCAGACAGACAGACAGATAGACAGACAGACAGTCGGGAACGGGAGAGCTTATATGACTACGTATATGAATTAAATGAGATGCTCCCCACCAGGGACTGGGTGAAGCCGGGCCGGGACAGACAGACAGACAGATAGACAGACAAACAGATAGTCGGGAACGGGAGAGCTTATATGACTACGTATATGAATTAAATGAGATGCTCCCCACCAGGGACTGGGTGAAGCCGGGCCGGGTCAGACAGACAGACAGACAGATAGACAGGCAGACAGATAGTCGGGAACGGGAGAGCTTATATGACTACTTATATGAATTAAATGAGATGCTCCCTACCAGGGACTGGGTGAAACCGGGCCGGGTCAGCCAGACAGACAGATAAACAAGCAGACAGACAGACTGATAGATAGATAGATCCCCTCCAGGGCCTGGGCGAAGCCGGGCCGGGTCAGCTAGTATTCTCATAAATTACAATCCACATCCCACAATAGACCATGACCAAAAGCTCTCCTATATTACTGGGCACGTATCGCTTTATCTGTCCATCCACTGATTGCCATTCCTTATCACTTGTGTGGTGCGCATTGGTCCACATTTCATCCAAACACACTATGCCATAGTTTTATTTGCGCATTTCCCTTATTTCACGTAGGTATCTGCTTCTCATGGCTCCTAAATGCGATTGCTCGCAAAGAATATTTCTACCGCTCTTGTACTTTCTAAAAGTGAAGATAATGTCCTTATAATTTTCCACAAAGTTGTTTTGGATAGCTCTATGCTATTGTTCTTTCTCAACTAAACCCTAAGTTTTCTTACAGTCACTGTTTCTTTGGCATCCAGCATTTTTATAATACTGGATAATCCTGGATATAAAATCCAAAATTTTTATAATTTTAGGAGTCTCCGTGGCGAAGTGGTCAAGCCTTTTGACTCGGGTTCCAAAGGTTGTGGGTTCGATCACGGGCCGCATCCTTCGGTTCACGAGTTAAATTTTTCGGAGACTTATGTGGGTCGTCGCTTGAGCTGCGGAGTTCGTGCTTTGTACGAAGCTTTTCGCGCTGCGGAAAGAGACCCAGCCATATGGGATAGAACCCGGTGCAATGAAGTCGACCATGTCGTATATCAAGCGACTTTTTAAAGCATTTTTATAATAACTCGCCTTATGACATCTTTGTCAAAGCTGTCTACAATAATCTTTCTACCTACGATTTGGTTATTGCGTGATGGATTAATTCCAGATTCTTGCACCCATCGACGAAATACCCGTTTACTCAAACCCAATGCATGCACTGTTCTTTTTTCGGAATTTTTAATAGTATAAAACAGTTTCCTGCGATCAACTTCTGGACAAAAATACGTGTACAACTTCATAGCGATGCTTTGAAGTGTATACACAATTTCGCATTCAATCCCATTGAAAAATATTCACACATTTCAATGTTAGCGATAAGTGGTAAGATGTAAAAAAAAACAAAAAAAAAAAAAATATTAATCAGGTTTCATGAAATAACCCACATTTTGAGACTCCTTTGAACAGTCCCAGTTTAAACAATGCGGGGTTCTTGGCATAAGGCCTATCCCGTGAAACACCTAAAATATTCAACATTGAACGCTGATTGCCTGGCTAAGCTGTAATACATTTAAAATTACGAACTTCATCTCTGACCCGTAAATTATATACCGCATATAAACAAACTTTGAAATCTGCTGTAAAATCTCCAGAACAAATTTTTTTGTTGTTGGATGGACATAATGATAAGGTTATACGCTAAATCTCATCATTTTCCTTCAGTTAGTTACTGAGATATGGGATCTTGTATTGGGGCAGACAAAAGTAAACACACTATAGCAGAGAAAGTAATCGCACAGGAAAAAAGATTTTCACACGCGAAATTATTTATGAAAGGTCTATGACCGGATTTCCGGGAACTCACATTTTAAAATCCTAGAACAAAACAGGATTGAAGAAACAAACACTCCTTAGATAACTCTACAATTTCTCCATTAAACTATAATCAACTTTATCCATTAGTGCTGGGAAACACAGAACTAACTGCAATTAGAAAAGGAGTATATCGCTGATGCACCCCCCCCCCCCCACCCCACTACACCCCCTACCCTCCATCTAGGTTGTTTTAATGCATGCTCAGAAATGATGTTGACAAGAGGACTCGAAGGTTGCGAATTTGGAATTAAAGTAAATAATGAACGAATCCTAATTAGTATTTGCAGAAGACCACACCATTATTGGAGAAACGGATCAGTCAGTCCATATATTATTAATCGACATGAATAAATCAGCAAGACTGTACGATGTGGACAAAAATGGCCGTGTGCCAACCCGAAAATAATGCCTATAATTACTAAACCTTCAGAATTGCATCCTAAAACTGAAGAACAAATACGGACCGCAGGTAAAAATAGAACAGTAATGAACAAAACAAAAACAAAACACAGCTAGTTGCATATCCTTTACAGGACGTCGCAGTGCACCCCAGAATTTTTGACAGTTTATGATGTGATTTCTTGGCAAGTTCACATTATGTAGTGTGTCATTGCTTTTTGAACGATCAGCAGTCATGACATTGAATGGCAATCAACGCAGCGCTGTCTGCTTCCATATCTTCTACAGCTGTGTTTCAAACGCATTATGCGGGATTATAAATACTTCATTTTCACGCATGTTGCAATGTGAAGGAATACATAATACTGCAACCATTTTAGATTTCTGGCATAGTTCATGTAGTGTTGCCCTTAGATCTGTTAGTTCTGTGCCGCTTCTGCTTCTCAGTATTAAACCTCCTGGCTTTGAGATGTAGAGTTATTGGACAAATCGGACAAGAACCAGGTGGACTAAACAGTGACGAGCAGGTTATGGAGTGTGGTATGTTGGGGAAGAAGGTGCAGTTCCCACTAAAACTTATCCCGTTAGGAAGTTATGCTAGAGTAATGGGACTACTTTCAAATGGAGGGAACAGGTCGCTGGAAAATAAAGTGACCCATATTGGCTCGGGATATCTAGGGAGGTCCCGGTTATATTAATGGTTCCACTCCAATTTCCACCTTCTCAAAATGAAGTAGGAGAACTGAAAATGTTTAGCTCATTTAACCCCCACTTGTATTCATTTTCCTTATGAAAGTGAAACTGTTACAGGATATATATATATATATATATATATATATATATATATATATATATATAGATATATATTATATATATATATATAATATATATTCTTTATATATATTTTCCCGCGTTTCCATCCTGTTTCAGGATATTGCGGTCAACACCAGCATCTTTCAGCTGTATGTTGATTCCTAGGCTAGATTACGCTCATCAGCACGCCACGACTTTCTGAGCGACCGGCTCCATACTCTCATAAGACACTTTTGCGATTCGAACCACTGCTAATTCTCGTCGCGTCACGTGACGAGAGTATTCAGGGTTAGCGGAGAAAGCTGCTAACCCCTCGGCCACAGAGCCGGCATATATATATGTATATATATATATAATGTAAAGTTCTCCCTTCTGAACAATTTGGAACCTGGGAGCTTACAACAGACCAGGAATTCACTGACTGTTCGTGGTTACCCAGCCACTTTCTGTTCCAAATTCGTCAATGTTGTTTAATATTAATAATTAAACACATATGAAAAGTGTTGGCACATCACGAGATACTTGACAAGATAAGGAGGTAAATTAATATAAGTTTATTCTTAGAAATCCTGTGGATGAAAAGGCATCTCATGCATCTTTAAACATAACAAACACATCAGAAGACACAGTATAATGCATCAACAATTACTTTGTTAGTTCACCTATACACAACTGGTTTTATGATGGAGTTAGTCCATTAATGACACACTGAGACCTTCCACAGTTTTCCTCCTACCATTGTCTATCATCTAAATACTTGATAATGTCACAAGGATCCATGTTTTCATTGAAAATTAAAATGTCTCTACCACAACATACTTGAGTTCATTGATTACACAGTTCTCAGTCCTTTGTATGTTTTACTATGAACGAGTCAGATGGTGACCATGTTAATCTTAGGTTGGAGGTGTTGATTGGTATGACTCGATGGGTTTTGAGAGGACGTTCTAGAACCTGTTGGCTAAGGGCTTGCGAACGCGGTTTGTGAGTCCGTATACCGGGGTTCGAAACACGGCGATGATGTTTTTTTCGAAAAAGGAATAGGGGCCGGTCGTTCAGAAAGCAATGGCAAACTACTGAACGTACATCAACAGCAGCTGAAAATGCTGGTGTTGACTGCAACGTCCCGTAAGGGATACGCAACACAATTTTTTTTTCTAGAACAACTAGCACGTAGATATTTACTGGAGATATTGGGCTGGTAGTCCACTATGAAATTGTTGTAACCATCTCTGAGTACATATGTTCTCTAGGACAAACCAGTTCGGGGAAGCTGACCAAACTCTGACAAAGTGCAGATTTTCCAAATCTTATCCAAGACTGATCATTGGCATTATTGCTCTGGATTCGTCCATCGTTTCTTCTCCAGTTTATCTGTCCATGTATTCTGCGAACACCGTTCTTCCTCACCTTGTTTCAATGAACATAATGCTCCTATTCATATGTGGTCAAACTGAAGTTGTTAGAGCAGTTGTCAAGGATGAAAAGATGACTACAGGAAGAAGTTTTGGGAAGTAGAAGAATAAGGCAGTACCTATAAGTTGAGATCCACTACAGTGTCTCTTCTTTGTACTGGTTCGATCTAAACTGTTGACAGACATCTTTCATCTGGAAAGCCAGATCTTCTTTTGTTCGGTAGTCATAGTGATCTGTATGTACTGGTATTCTCATAGAGGACACAGACAACAGGAAATGACAAAGCCTAGAGGTCTGATGAAGAGTAAAATCTACACATCAAGGTTTGATCCTGAACAGCAATGATTACAGAATGGAAGTTATGATGGTATGATTATTTATGTTAACTCATATTTCTAGACCAGGGCTGCCTCAGATGTTTAGTTTGCCAGTTTACTGTTCCTGCTCAATTCCTTCTCATTTCTTCTGTCTTTCCTTTACTTACTATTCTAAACAGGGGTGTGATATCTGAATGATATTTTCCCCATGCTAATCAGAAGTGACAATGCAGAAAAATCATGCTGGCTCTGGGACAATGGAAATATTGGTATACATCACTGTAGTAATACGGCAGCCTGGCTCCCTGGTCTACAGGTTACACGACTTTCTCCGTAATCACGTATACTCTCGTAAGTAACGTGACGTTGCGCGAGAATTGATAGCAGTTCTCTCCCGGTCGGTAACTTACGGGATATGCGAGCCGGTCGCTCAGAAAGCAATGGCAAACTACTGAGCGTAATCTTGCAAATAAATCAACAATCAGCTGAAAGATGCTGATGTTGACAGTGATGTCCTGTAAAGGATATGCGAAAAAAACAAAACATTAATATGGCTGACGATCCTGTCTGCAAGCCGGAGCATATCATGTCGAACGTCCGACATCAAAGCTAGCGAACATCTAAGATCTGGAACTGTTAATGTCTATTGTCGATTCCGTAGCCATTTCTGCAAAAGTGTTCTGTTCACTTAAGACTGGGACTTTGCACTGTAGTTGAAACACCATGCTGTAGCATCAGCGAGATCAAGGATAGTCGGCCGAAGTCCAACTCCGCAATGTTGCTTAAGGCGGTGTAAGTCGTCTTGCGAGAACCGTGCTCCGCAGCAGAGACGGAATGAGGGTCGGGGACCAAAAGCCCACAATCAAGTAGCCCAGAGAAAAAGCTGACTTCTGATGAGCCAAGCGGCAGTGAGGCTCCGGGGCCATGAACGGGGTAAGAAGAAGGCAACACGGCGTCACCGACTTCTACTTGTACGTAACGAAGCGCAGATGGGTAGTCGACGACAGAGAAGAACGGTCGGAGAAGAAGATGGCTTGGGAGCGGACGCAATGCACACGTGTGAGACTAGTGGATAAATGAACGTAGCGACACATGGTACGAACTCACTGCAGGAGGAAGACACCTGGAGTCATGCCCTCAGTAAACCCATCCCCAAAGAGTTTTATGAAGGTAAAGGGCCGAAACATTCGGGGGAAAAAGGGGGGGGGGGCGCTACATCTGACGATCGGAAACCTCCTGCCATGATTACTACGCGGCGGAGTTTTTCATCACTGTTATCACTTTACTAACTTATGACACTTCTCAGTCAATCAACACTCAGTATACAGGCTAGGAATTCCATTTCACCTCAAGCAGGTAAACTCCGCTGACATTACAGAGGTAAGAAACTTCTCAGTCAATTAGCACTCACTATACAGGCTACGACTCCCAGTTCACCTCAAGCAGATAAACTCCACTGACATAACAGAGGTATGCAACCAACTTCCAACTTCCATCTTGCAGACACATACCGAGTTGAGGGTTCGAAATCAGCTGCAAATCGACTTGCGTTGATTTCGATGGTATGGGCATAGGTCGTTCAGAATGCACTGGTAAATTACTGAACGCAAAAAGATGTGTTTAGTAAACCATAAGCAGCCACAAATTACCAAGGATGACAACGACATGCTGTGAATGATACGCAACTAATATTTTTATAAAATGAACATTTAAAAAAAAACAACCTTAAGTGCATGTCCTTTACAGACCGTTGCAATCAATCCCAGCATTTATTGTCTGTTTATGATTTACTAGGTAATTTAACGATAAGTAGTTTGAAATTGCCTTGAAGTACATAAGCGAAGCAAATCAACATGAAGATGTGACAGCCATACCTGTGATGGAAACCAGCCCGCCGAGAACTCCATTGATGATCTGGGGAATTTTTTGGAACTTCCCGTTGAAAGA
>JACEFZ010002001.1:0-2500 GCA_014155875.1 Cepaea nemoralis
GACCTCAGTTGTGTGGCTGGCTGTGTGGAAGGTGGGTGTAGGGATCTCAGTTGTGTGGCTGGCTGTGTAGAACGTGCATGCTCTAGTCTAGTGGCATCATGGGGATCAGCATCAGGCACTTACTGTTTTAAGATCAAGGTCACGTCTCCAGGGGTAGACAGAGCTGTTAGTGGACACGTCTCTGTTGCTGGACTTCATGAAATATTCCCGTCCTTGACCTATGATAATCTGGACACACAAATACAGACCATAAATATGAGTTGTGTTCTGTTGGCTGTGTTGTATGGCAATGTGTTGTGTTGTATGGCAATGTCTTGTATTGTATGGCAGAGTGTTGTGTTGTATGGCAATGTCTTGTATTGTATGGCAGTGTGTTGTGTTGTATGGCAATGTCTTGTATTGTATGGCAGTGTGTTGCGTTGTATGGCAATGTGTTGTATGGCAATGTGTTGTATGCAATGTGTTGTGTTGTATGGCAATGTGTTGTATGGCAATGTGTTGTGTTGTATGGCAATGTGTTGTATGGCAATGTTTTGTGTTGTATGGCAATGTGTTGTATGGCAATGTGTTGCGTTGTATGGCAATGTGTTGTGTTGTATGGCAATGTGTTGTATGGCAATGTTTTGTGTTGTATGGCAATGTGTTGTATGGCAATGTGTTGTATTGTATGGCAATGTGTTGTATGGCAATGTGTTGTGTGGCAATGTGTTGTATGGCAATGTGTTGTATGGCAATGAGTTGTGTTGTATGGCAATGTGTTGTATGGCAATGTTTTGTGTTGTATGGCAATGTGTTGTATGGCAATGTGTTGCGTTGCATGGCAATGTGTTTTATTGTATGGCAATGTGTTGTATGGCAATGTGTTGTATGGCAATGTGTTGTATGGCAATGTGTTGTATGGCAATGTGTTGTATGGCAATGTGTTGTATTGTATGGCAATGTGTTGTATGGCAATGTGTTGTATGGCAATGTCTTGTGTTGTATGGCAATGTTTTGTGTTGTATGGCAATGTGTTGTATGGCAATGTATTGTGTTGTATGGCAATGTGTTGTATGGCAATGTGTTGTATGGCAATGTGTTGTATGGCAATGTGTTGTATGGCAATGTGTTGTATGGCAATGTGTTGTCTTGTATGGCAATGTGTTGTATGGCAATGTGTTGTGTTGTATGGCAATGTGTTGTATGGCAATGTGTTGTATGGCAATGTGTTGTATGGCAATGTGTTGTATGGCAATGTGTTGTATGGCAATGTGTTGTATGGCAATGTGTTGTATTGTATGGCAATGTGTTGTATTGTATGGCAATGTGTTGTATGGCAATGTGTTGTATTGTATGGCAATGTGTTGTATGGCAATGTGTTGTATGGCAATGTGTTGTATGGCAATGTGTTGTATGGCAATGTGTTGTGTTGTATGGCAATGTGTTGTATGGCAATGTCTTGTGTTGTATGGCATTGTGTTGTGTTGTATGGCAATGTGTTGTATGGCAATGTGTTGTGTTGTATGGCAATGTGTTGTATGGCAATGTCTTGTTTTGTATGGCATTGTGTTGTGTTGTATGGCAATGTGTTGTATGGCTATGTGTTGTATGGCAATGTCTTGTGTTGTATGGCAATGTGTTATATGGAAATGTGTTGAATGGCAATGTGTTGTATGGCAATGTGTTGTATGGCTATGTGTTGTATGGCAATGTGTTATATGGCTATGTGTTGTATGGCAATGTGTTGTATGGCAATGTGTTGTATGGCAATGTGTTGTATGGCAATGTGTTGTATGGCAATGTGTTGTATGGCAATGTGTTCTATGGCAATTTGTTTTATGGCAATGTGTTGTGTTGTATGGCAATGTGTTGTATGGCAATGTGTTGTATGGCAATGTGTTGGGTCAGCAGACAGACAGAGAGACAAAATCTTTTGCCAGCAGACAGACAGAGAGACAAGCAGTTGTGTTAGCATACAGAATGAGAGACAAACTGTTGGATAACCAGACAGACAGAGAGGCAAACTGTTCGGTCAGCAGACGGACAGAGAGACAAAGTTGTTTTAGTAGAGAGACAGAAAGATCTTTATGTTAACAGTCAGGCAAATCTAAACATTGTAGAACAGTCAGATAGGTAAAAGAGTGTATGAACAGTCAGACAAACAGAACGTTGTGTAAAACATGAACAGTCACACAGACTAAACTCTGTGTGAAACCTTATCGCCACAGAAGTTTACTTATATTTTATATATATATAAAATTATTGCAGATAAGTCACACACCGAGCGTATGAGACATAAGATGGTGCATGATGGTGGAAATGACCACGTGTTCACATGCACCCACTGTGAAAGGACATTTACAGCGCGAATTGGCCTTACCAGTCACATTCGCTACCGCCATAGGTAAAAGTTATTATGCCTTTTTAAAGCACAAACTATCGTCTGTCAAGACGGCAAGGTGCCAATGTTATTATCCTCTACTGAACATACTTGTATACTGACTACACCAAATGCAAAATA
>JACEFZ010002001.1:5000-22692 GCA_014155875.1 Cepaea nemoralis
TTTTAGCTTTAGTAAGTGTGTGAGTGAGTCAACTGGTCGACAAGTGGGTGAGTGAATGAAAGAGAATGTGACTGAGTAAGTGAGAATATGTATTAGTGAGTGAGTATGTGAGTGACTGGGGTATCTGGGATGTCAGTCATTGGTAGTACTTTTGGTAAGGATGACTGCCACGCCCTTTTCATGGCCCATCCCCCACTGGTCCAAGCCTGACATCCAGCTCACGCCTGTGGCTCCTAGTAGCTGTCAGCATGCGACAGCGGTCACCCCCCGGGCAACAGCTGTGAGAGGCTGGCTAAACCAGGCATGGGTAACCGATTCGGCGTCAAACGAATCAGTGAACTGGGGTATGCTTACCAAGCATGTGAAGATAGGATTCGGCAGACTGCATGGAAGAAATCATTGATGATTCAACGGGCAAGACGGCGTTTACCTGCAAAGAGTTGTGGAACGTAATGAGCACGGCAAGGCACGTAGAGCGCCCTGGTCATCCACTGCACCTGTATTCGTCTCCAGTCATCTTGACTTGTCTTGCCACTGGACTCAGATGAACTCAGGCGAGAGAGTGAGGCCGACAAATTGCGCAACTCTTCCTCATTTTAATCCAAGTCATCGCGCAAGTCATTCTTCATCCAACGTCATATATCACCTTCAAGCCTTGTGACGATGGGCGAGCGGCGAAGCGGCAGGTGTTGGTACACCGGCAGCCGTAGTCGCAGACCTGCACACAGGCGGCTGAGGCCATATGGTTGTCAAAGACTGAAGTATAGAAGACCACCCTGAAGGAGTGGTCTACCTCAAGATAGAAGACCACCCTGAATGAGTGGTCTACCTCAAGTAGATTCGAGGTAACCCAGTGCCCCTACATGAGGGCAGGGTAGGTGATAGGGAGGGGAACTATTAACTAGTTCTCTCATGAGACACGGAGATGTCAACCACAGAGAGTAAGCACTCTGGTCACGGCAGAATCACGCCTACGTGATAGCCACGGAGAAGTGGAATCCCACTCAAGAGTAAACGGCTACTCTAAGCGTGCTGAGTGTTGCAGCACGCAAAAAGCCGAAGGACGCACGAGGTCCTTCCGTGGGCTGTGTAGCCACGCGAGTAGAATAGTCAGAAGGGGACTGACTTTCATAGTGAGCGCATCGATTAGTGTCGATGCGCGTTTCCTTAGCCAAGTAGATAGAGTTAGCTGTAGGGATAGGATATGACTGGATAGGGAATTCTGTGTCTTTATGTGTGATTTAATAGCGACCGTTTTTGTGCAGTAATCTATTTTTAAAGAGCCCGTGACAATAAAATGCATCATCCATACCTCTCGTACGACTTGCAATATTTTTGTGTGGTACGGGAGAAGTTGATCCTGTAATGCCTGACGCATCGGTTGCTGACAGGCTAGAATTAAAGTGGTGTCAGAAGTGTAGCTTGGACAATTGTTCAAGCTAAAACACTCACCCACGGCTCTGAAATAGTATTATTGTTATTTAATCACGGGGTTTAATTTGTGTTAGGGTGATAATGACGTGTGCAGACTAGGTCGAGTTGCGAGCTGTGCTGTGCCTATCGTGACTAAATAATATTTATTTGTGCTTAATGAAATATTTTGTGCTTATAATCATGTGTTCTTCGAAGTTGTAAGTATTGATATTATTGTTTTCTATCATTTATTTATGTAATTACTTATTTGTTTATGAATATGTGTCAAATATGATTCATGGCGGAGCGATACACAAAACAAAATGAGCCGAGAACATTATTGATTTTCCAATCTAAAAATAGCGCTGCGCCTCTGACGTATTGCGGCTGACAAACAGCTGTATTACGCCATTTGCAATCGGCGACGGATTGTTGACAAATCGCAAAGCGGCTGCTCGCCTGAACCATTGGCTTATACCAAACATTATTTGTTCAAATACGTTATTTATTGAATATATTTATTTATTTAAACATTATTATTACCTTTATATTTATTTCAAAGCATTTATTTAATTATTTATATACCTATTCTAATTTGTTACCGTCACGATGGCACTACTTTTGCTATGCAAATAAGACTTGGCCTGCACAACACTTCCATAGATTAAACTAGAATAGGAAAGCAAGGCATGCGACGTTAGAACGAAGACAGGACATTGACATTTAATATTAATTAGACTACATTGTACTGTTCTGGGGGCATGTGATGTGATTGTACCAAATTGTCTAAAGTCATATATCATTTACAAGTTGTTAATTGTTACTGCTCCTGTAAACCAGGCAGAACAACAGCTGTTTGGAAGAAGAGCACAAGGTGTATGTCATAGTGCCTAACGATTTGACCTGAGGTGCCAAACGATTGTACCTGATTGATCTGGAATGTTAAGATGAGTATACCCAAACTATTTTCAATGCAATATGATTAATAATGCATCTCTTTTTCAGGGTGTGATCTATTAGAATATTTTTTGTGTCATCCATTTTTCAAGGTGTAATCTAAAAATATATCAGTGGTGCACAGTGTAGTAAATTACTATAGTAAGTTCATACCGAACTTAGCTGAAATTACAAGTGTATTTTCAAATGTGTTAAAAGCATCATTCAAATTAGATGTCAAAGATGCATTATTAATTTCTGCATTGTCAAAATTGAAACTCCTATTTAGTAATGTACCAATCCTCCGTTTGCCTAATCCTAGGCTCGTTTATTATCTTAGGACAGATGCCAGCAGGATTTCCATCGCTGCATTACTAGGCCAGTTTTATGATGGCATCTTCCATCCAATTTGCTACGTGAGCCGCAAGATCACACCTGCTGAGTCCAGATATTCCATATCAGAGTTGGAAGCCCTAAGCGTCATCTATGCGGTGAGGAAGTTGCATCGATTTCTGGCGGGTGTTCACTTTGTGGTCCAGACTGACAACTCCCCGATCACGGTCATACAAAGTGGAGTACATCGCAACGACCGCATCTACAGGTGGTCATTGATATTACAGAATTATACTTTTAGTATAGAACATATTAAGGGTAGGGATAACATTCTGGCAGATACCCTGAGTCGACCATCTGAGGTAGAAATACCTGATATTCCACATGAGTAGTTAGTATAAGAAAGGTTAATTAGTACTCTTAGAGGATCCTGTGTAAAATATCCTATTTATTACATAGACATGATTTTCAGGACTGTGTGCTAAGAACATTGAACTACCATGTGTCCGTAGACAGCAAAATAAGAACTATGCTCCAGGAACAAGTGTATCACCGTGTGTACATAGACAGCTCGTGACTTACTATGCTCCATTTGTGTTCCGGTGAATCACCTGTGTTAATCATGGAAGAACAGTGTCAGAACATTGCATAAATAACAGACAAGAATTTACTGGTCTACGTCACGTGCGGAATCTACGAGCGTAATAAGACCCATAGGACACACGTATGACTGTGTAGTGTATTTAGTATACCCAGGATAATTATGTATATATAAACTATGCCAACGAAAACAATTTCTGAACATTATGGCAACCAATAACCTGAGGTAAATAGATACCATGTATATATACCTAATATTGTGATATGTATTATAACAGTTTTAATATAGTGTTAAATTATAGTTAGATTAGTTACTTTAAGATAGAGTAGATTAGATTTAGAGAATATAAATAGATTTTTTTTGTAGTTTAAATAAATCATTAATTTACCCACTTACGTAGGATAAAATTAGATTAGGACAGTACTTACACTTAATAATAGCTAATTAAAAAACCAGGATAGAAAGTTTAGATAAGATATTATTTAGTGTAGATAGGAATAACACCATTTAGTTCATTTCATTTCACTTTATTTCATTCCATCTTAATGAACACTTCAACAACATCATCATTTAATATTAAATGTAGTTTACACCGTATAGGATTAAAGTATACAAATAACATTCATCAATTACAACATTTAGAATAAATATATCAATCATATATTTGTTTTTTCATTAAAACATTATTTAGAATTTTGTTACATTTCACATCACCCATTTCAGAAAAGTACATAACTCATCTCACATCATTTTCATTTGTAGATAGTTAGATTACTTCCCTTAAATTAGATTGATTTTCTACAACAAGTTAGAATATATAGATATAGAATTAGTATTAGTATGTCATTAGAATATAGAGTTTAGTAATATCAGGGTACAATTCTATCAACCCTATTTCATCCATGTACATATTTTGTAAATACATGACTCGTGCAGTAAGTTAGGCACAGTCATTAAGCTCAACGTTTTCAAACGAGCTAAACTTGTACAGTGTCATTTCAAGGTTTTAAACAGTTGGGAGGATAAAAGATGTGTGACAGAAGTGTGAAAGTGAGAGAAAAGGGAAAATATACAAGAGAGAATGGGGACAACCAGCGGATTTTTTTCTGCCGCTCAACGCGACTTTTTTATTTTTTGTCTGCGTCAAGCGTTTGCTTTCGATAGTGAAAATGTATTGTCTTCAATGTGGTGTGTATAGTTTAGTGTAGTTTAGTATAGATCTTAGATAAAGTATTTTAAGTCTCATAAGACGGAAACGTAGCCACGAATTAGTGTTATACACTTGTTTGTGGCCACATTTAACCGAATTATGGCACTTGAAAACTAACTTACATACATATTATAGATAGACACATATGTTAGAAATTAAAGTATATTAATAGTTACATGAAAACACACAAACAACCAGGAAAACAAACAGGTAAATTACATACATTTGTTAAAACAAAGAGGGATAACTCCGGGTCAGGGGACACAATAGACAACGAAACACTAACTTAACAGTGAAAGATAACTTTACACGCGGAAGCGAGATAGGTAAAGCCTGTCGCACACAGCTTGTGTAAAGGTTGTTTAATATTATATGGGGGACATGAAGCAATTCATGTGTTGACCCTAAGAAAGTCAACTTTGTATGGGTAGTGAGTTAATTTGCTATTTGAGGGCAGGTCTTATAAGACAATGGTCCGGTTCAGACAAACCTCTAATTAATATAATCTTGCGATGAGAAGAGGGCTCACGCCAACCAGACAAGTTTGTGGCGATCACCAGTAGCCAAGTAAAGTGAGACTACATTGTGACAATAGTCAGTAGGAGTCTATTTAGTTACCCAGAACCAGGTTATCAATAGTCTTTGACAAAAATTAGAGACACTAATTTTTTAGAAACCTCTTGCGTCACAACCATGAGTCAAAGTGTGTAACGCAACACAGGAGGGGAGGGTGTGTGTCAAAGACTGAAGTATAGAAGACCACCCTGAAGGAGTGGTCTACCTCAAGATAGAAGACCACCCTGAATGAGTGGTCTACCTCAAGTAGATTCGAGGTAACCCAGTGCCCCTACATGAGGGCAGGGTTGGTGATAGGGAGGGGAACTATTAACTAGTTCTCTCATGAGACACGGAGATGTCAACCACAGAGAGTAAGCACTCTGGTCACGGCAGAATCACGCCTACGTGATAGCCACGGAGAAGTGGAATCCCACTCAAGAGTAAACGGCTACTCTAAGCGTGCTGAGTGTTGCAGCACGCAAAAAGCCGAAGGACGCACGAGGTCCTTCCGCGGGCTGTGTAGCCACGCGAGTAGAATAGTCAGACGGGGACTGACTTTCATAGTGAGCGCATCGATTAGTGTCGATGCGCGTTTCCTTAGCCAAGTAGATAGAGTTAGCTGTAGGGATAGGATATGACTGGATAGGGAATTCTGTGTCTTTATGTGTGATTTAATAGCGACCGTTTTTGTGCAGTAATCTATTGTTAAAGAGCCAGTGACAATAAAATGCATCATCCATACCTCTCGTACGACTTGCAATATTTTTGTGTGGTACGGGAGAAGTTGATCCTGTAATGCCTGACGCATCGGTTGCTGACAGGCTAGGATTAAAGTGGTGTCAGAAGTGTAGCTTGGACAATTGTTCAAGCTAAAACACTCACCCACGGCTCTGAAATAGTATTATTGTTATTTAATCACGGGGTTTAATTTGTGTTAGGGTGATAATGACGTGTGCAGACTAGGTCGAGTTGCGAGCGTGATGTGCCTATCGTGACTAAATAATATTTATTTGTGCTTAATGAAATATTTTGTGCTTATAATCATGTGTTCTTCGAAGTTGTAAGTATTGATATTATTGTTTTCTATCATTTATTTATGTAATTACTTATTTGTTTATGAATATGTGTCAAATATGATTCATGGCGGAGCGATACACAAAACAAAATGAGCCGAGAACATTATTGATTTTCCAATCTAAAAATAGCGCTGCGCCTCTGACGTATTGCGGCTGACAAACAGCTGTATTACGCCATTTGCAATCGGCGACGGATTGTTGACAAATCGCAAAGCGGCTGCTCGCCTGAACCATTGGCTTATACCAAACATTATTTGTTCAAATACGTTATTTATTGAATATATTTATTTATTTAAACATTATTATTACCTTTATATTTATTTCAAAGCATTTATTTAATTATTTATATACCTATTCTAATTTGTTACCGTCACGATGGCACTACTTTTGCTATGCAAATAAGACTTGGCCTGCACAACACTTCCATAGATTAAACTAGAATAGGAAAGCAAGGCATACGACGTTAGAACGAAGACAGGACATTGACATTTAATATTAATTAGACTACATTGTACTGTTCTGGGGGCATGTGATGTGATTGTACCAAATTGTCTAAAGTCATATATCATTTACAAGTTATTAATTGTTACTGCTCCTGTAAACCAGGCAGAACAACAGCTGTTTGGAAGAAGAGCACAAGGTGTATGTCATAGTGCCTAACGATTTGACCTGAGGTGCCAAACGATTGTACCTGATTGATCTGGAATGTTAAGATGAGTATACCCAAACTATTTTCAATGCAATATGATTAATAATGCATCTCTTTTTCAGGGTGTGATCTATTAGAATATTTTTTTGTGTCATCCATTTTTCAAGGTGTAATCTAAAAATATATCAGTGGTGCACAGTGTAGTAAATTACTATAGTAAGTTCATACCGAACTTAGCTGAAATTACAAGTGTATTTTCAAATGTGTTAAAAGCATCAGTCAAATTAGATGTCAAAGATGCATTATTAATTTCTGCATTGTCAAAATTGAAACTCCTATTTAGTAATGTACCAATCCTCCGTTTGCCTAATCCTAGGCTCGTTTATTATCTTAGGACAGATGCCAGCAGGATTTCCATCGCTGCATTACTAGGCCAGTTTTATGATGGCATCTTCCATCCAATTTGCTACGTGAGCCGCAAGATCACACCTGCTGAGTCCAGATATTCCATATCAGAGTTGGAAGCCCTAAGCGTCATCTATGCGGTGAGGAAGTTGCATCGATTTCTGGCGGGTGTTCACTTTGTGGTCCAGACTGACAACTCCCCGATCACGGTCATACAAAGTGGAGTACATCGCAACGACCGCATCTACAGGTGGTCATTGATATTACAGAATTATACTTTTAGTATAGAACATATTAAGGAGTAGGGATAACATTCTGGCAGATACCCTGAGTCGACCATCTGAGGTAGAAATACCTGATATTCCACATGAGTAGTTAGTATAAGAAAGGTTAATTAGTACTCTTAGAGGATCCTGTGTAAAATATCCTATTTATTACATAGACATGATGTTCAGGACTGTGTGCTAAGAACATTGAACTACCATGTGTCCGTAGACAGCAAAATAAGAACTATGCTCCAGGAACAAGTGTATCACCGTGTGTACATAGACAGCTCGTGACTTACTATGCTCCATTTGTGTTCCGGTGAATCCACCTGTGTTAATCATGGAAGAACAGTGTCAGAACATTGCATAAATAACAGACAAGAATTTACTGGTCTACGTCACGTGCGGAATCTACGAGCGTAATAAGACCCATAGGACACACGTATGACTGTGTAGTGTATTTAGTATACCCATGATAATTATGTATATATAAACTATGCCAACGAAAACAATTTCTGAACATTATGGCAACCAATAACCTGAGGTAAATAGATACCATGTATATATACCTAATATTGTGATATGTATTATAACAGTTTTAATATAGTGTTAAATTATAGTTAGATTAGTTACTTTAAGATAGAGTAGATTAGATTTAGAGAATATAAATAGATTTTTTTTGTAGTTTAAATAAATCATTAATTTACCCACTTACGTAGGATAAAATTAGATTAGGACAGTACTTACACTTAATAATAGCTAATTAAAAAACCAGGATAGAAAGTTTAGATAAGATATTATTTAGTGTAGATAGGAATAACACCATTTAGTTCATTTCATTTCACTTTATTTCATTCCATCTTAATGAACACTTCAACAACATCATCATTTAATATTAAATGTAGTTTACACCGTATAGGATTAAAGTATACAAATAACATTCATCAATTACAACATTTAGAATAAATATATCAATCATATATTTGTTTTTTCATTAAAACATTATTTAGAATTTTGTTACATTTCACATCACCCATTTCAGAAAAGTACATAACTCATCTCACATCATTTTCATTTGTAGATAGTTAGATTACTTCCCTTAAATTAGATTGATTTTCTACAACAAGTTAGAATATATAGATATAGAATTAGTATTAGTATGTCATTAGAATATAGAGTTTAGTAATATCAGGGTACAATTCTATCAACCCTATTTCATCCATGTACATATTTTGTAAATACATGACTCGTGCAGTAAGTTAGGCACAGTCATTAAGCTCAACGTTTTCAAACGAGCTAAACTTGTACAGTGTCATTTCAAGGTTTTAAACAGTTGGGAGGATAAAAGATGTGTGACAGAAGTGTGAAAGTGAGAGAAAAGGGAAAATATACAAGAGAGAATGGGGACAACCAGCGGATTTTTTCTGCCGCTCAACGCGACTTTTTTATTTTTTGTCTGCGTCAAGCGTTTGCTTTCGATAGTGAAAATGTATTGTCTTCAATGTGGTGTGTATAGTTTAGTGTAGTTTAGTATAGATCTTAGATAAAGTATTTTAAGTCTCATAAGACGGAAACGTAGCCACGAATTAGTGTTATACACTTGTTTGTGGCCACATTTAACCGAATTATGGCACTTGAAAACTAACTTACATACATATTATAGATAGACACATATGTTAGAAATTAAAGTATATTAATAGTTACATGAAAACACACAAACAACCAGGAAAACAAACAGGTAAATTACATACATTTGTTAAAACAAAGAGGGATAACTCCGGGTCAGGGGACACAATAGACAACGAAACACTAACTTAACAGTGAAAGATAACTTTACACGCGGAAGCGAGATAGGTAAAGCCTGTCGCACACAGCTTGTGTAAAGGTTGTTTAATATTATATGGGGGACATGAAGCAACTTCATGTGTTGACCCTAAGAAAGTCAACTTTGTATGGGTAGTGAGTTAATTTGCTATTTGAGGGCAGGTCTTATAAGACAATGGTCCGGTTCAGACAAACCTCTAATTAATATAATATTGCGATGAGAAGAGGGCTCACGCCAACCAGACAAGTTTGTGGCGATCACCAGTAGCCAAGTAAAGTGAGACTACATTGTGACAATAGTCAGTAGGAGTCTATTTAGTTACCCAGAACCAGGTTATCAATAGTCTTTGACAAAAATTAGAGACACTAATTTTTTAGAAACCTCTTGCGTCACAACCATGAGTCAAAGTGTGTAACGCAACACAGGATGGGAGGGTGTGTGTCAAAGACTGAAGTATAGAAGACCACCCTGAAGGAGTGGTCTACCTCAAGATAGAAGACCACCCTGAATGAGTGGTCTACCTCAAGTAGATTCGAGGTAACCCAGTGCCCCTACATGAGGGCAGGGTAGGTGATAGGGAGGGGAACTATTAACTAGTTCTCTCATGAGACACGGAGATGTCAACCACAGAGAGTAAGCACTCTGGTCACGGCAGAATCACGCCTACGTGATAGCCACGGAGAAGTGGAATCCCACTCAAGAGTAAACGGCTACTCTAAGCGTGCTGAGTGTTGCAGCACGCAAAAAGCCGAAGGACGCACGAGGTCCTTCCGCGGGCTGTGTAGCCACGCGAGTAGAATAGTCAGACGGGGACTGACTTTCATAGTGAGCGCATCGATTAGTGTCGATGCGCGTTTCCTTAGCCAAGTAGATAGAGTTAGCTGTAGGGATAGGATATGACTGGATAGGGAATTCTGTGTCTTTATGTGTGATTTAATAGCGACCGTTTTTGTGCAGTAATCTATTGTTAAAGAGCCAGTGACAATAAAATGCATCATCCATACCTCTCGTACGATTTGCAATATTTGTGTGTGGTACGGGAGAAGTTGATCCTGTAATGCCTGACGCATCGGTTGCTGACAATGGTCGTCTTCTACTGACCGGAGCAGCAGTGGGATTCGGCAGCCCCTGAGCGACTGAGCAGCCCTCTATAGGAACACACTACTCACCTCCATAGCACGAGGAAGGGGCTAGAAAAGGTGCCCTATAACTACGGTTGACATACAAAGTAAAATCAGGTAAAGTTTTAAAAAAAAGCGAACCATGTTCACTTAACCATCACAACTTGGAATGTACGCACTCTAGTAGACAGAGAAAGCGCGTCGGACCCAGAGAGATGAACAGCACTGGTTGTGAGTGAGTTGGGTAGGTACAACGTCAACATTGCAGCCTTGAGTGAGTCACAACTTGCAGAAGAAGGCCAAATCTGCGAAGTAGGTGCCGGCTACACATTCTTCTGGAGTGGAAGGAAAAGTGAAGCAAGACGCCAGTCCGGTGTGGGATTTGCCATTATGTCGACCCTTGGTGGCAAAGTAGCTGGATTTCCAAAGGCTATAAACGACAGGCTAATGACCATTAAGTTACCCCCATTGAACGGAAGGAAGCATGCAACCATTGTGAGTGTCTACACACCAACCAACCATGACCAATGAAGATGACTTCAAGAACAAGTTCTATGAGGACAAACTAATACTCCTTGGGATCTTCAATGCCAGAGTAGGCACGGACACCACCTCTTGCAGTGGCATTATTGGAAAGCATGGAGTCGGATATTGCAACAACAATAGACTCCTCTTCCTTTAGACCTGTGCCGAACATGATCTTCTGATTACCAACACAATTTTCCGTTTTCCCATGAGAAATAGGACATCGTGGATGCACTCTTGCTTGAAACACTGGCACCTCATTGACTATGTCATCGTCAGGAGGAGTGGCAGACAAGACGTTCTGGTGACAAAATCCATGTGTGGTGCCGAATGTTGGACAGACCATCGTGTGATTGTATCTAAAATGAGCATGCACATCAAACCACCAAGGTATCCTCAAGGGATAAAAGTGCAAAAATAAAAAAAAAAATAAATGTCACCCGCCTAAATAGTAAAAAAAAAAAAATGCAGCTGTCATTTGAAAATATCCCAATGCTGCAGCTAAATAGGATGCGGAAACAGAGTGGAGAGCCCTGAAGGACATCATTGACAACATTGCTATGGAAATCCTGGGTCCAGCCCCCCCCCCCCCCCCCCCCCCACCTCTCCAAGCATAAAGATTGGTTTGATGACAATTCCGAAGACATCAACCAATAGCTGGCCGAGACACCCTTCTCCACAAGGCATATTTGAACGATCCGAAGTCAACATTTAAAAAATATAGCCCTTCAATAACATCCAGAGAGTCATGCAGTAAAAGCTTCGGCATATGCGGAAACTCCTGGCTGGGCAACAAACACATGCGGAACTCCTGGCTGGGCAACAAACATATGCGGAACTCCTGGCTGGGCAACAAACATATGCGGAAACTCCTGGCTGGGCAACAAACACATGCGGAACTCCTGGCTGGGCAACAAACACATGCGGAACTCCTGGCTGGGCAACAAACACATGCGGAACTCCTGGCTGGGCAACAAACACATGCGGAACTCCTGGCTGGGCAACAAACACATGCGGAACTCCTGGCTGGGCAACAAACATATGCGGAACTCCTGGCTGGGCAACAAACACATGCGGAACTCCTGGCTGGGCAACAAACACATGCGGAACTCCTGGCTGGGCAACAAACACATGCGGAACTCCTGGCTGGGCAACAAACATATGCGGAACTCCTGGCTGGGCAACAAACACATGCGGAACTCCTGGTTGGGCAACAAACACATGCGGAACTCCTGGCTGGGCAACAAACACATGCGGAACTCCTGGCTGGGCAACAAACACATGCGGAACTCCTGGCTGGGCAACAAAGCTGATGAGATTCAAGGCTTTCCTAGCAGACATGATATGAAAAACTTCTATGACTCGCTAAAAGCTGTCTATGGCCCTACATCACCAGGCTTAATTCCCGTCCTTAGTGCACATGGGCGTACATTGGTCACTGATAAGAAAGAAGTCCTCTAACGCTGGGCAGAACAATTTAGCAACCAGTGAGTCAGTCAGTCAGTGAATCAGTGAGTGAGTGTGTATGTGAGTGAGTGAGTTAGTGCGTGAGTGAGTTTGTGAGCGAGGCAATGAGTCAGTGAGTGAGTCAGTGAGTGAGACAGTGAGTGAGTGAGTGAGTGAACGAGTGAGTCAGTCAGTGAGTGAGTGAGTGACATGCGAGGTCAGGTGACGTGGCAGGTCAGGTACCTTGAGGTGACCGGACAGGAAGAAGTCCACGGCAGTCATGTAGTTGTTGACCGTAGTGGTCTGTGTCTCCAGGATCTGTCTGGCCACGGAGATTGTGTGAGAGTCCAACCCCTCCACCAGCACCAGTATCACATTCCTGGCCGCTGAAACAGGTGATACATTCACTGGTTAGTGTGATACATTCACTGGTTAGTGTGATACATTCACTGGTTAGTGTGATACATTCACTGGTTGGAGTTATACATTCACTGGTTAGTGCGATACATTCACTGTGATACATTCACTGATTAGTGTGATATATTCACTGGTTAGTGTGCTATATTCACTGGTTAGTGTGATACATTCACTGGTTAGTGTGATACATTCACTGGTTAGCGTGATAAATTCACTGGTTAGTGTGATACATTCACTGGTCTGTGTGATACATTCACTGGTTAGTGTGATACATTCACTGGTTTGTGTGATACATTCACTGGTTAGTGTGATACATTCACTGGTTAGTGTGATACATTCACTGGTTTGTGTGATACATTCACTGGTTAGTGTGATACATTCACTAGTTAGTGTGATACATTAACTGGTTAGTGTGATACATTCACTGGTTTGTGTGATACATTCACTGGTTAGTGTGATACATTCACTGGTTAGTGTGATACATTCACTGGTTAGTGTGATACATTCACTGGTTAGTGTGATACATTCACTAGTTAGTGTGATACATTAACTGGTTAGTGTGATACATTAACTGGTTAGTGTGATACATTCACTGGCTGTGACAGTACAATATGGAATCTGACAGTGACAGTAGAATATGGAATCTGACAGTGACAGTACAATATGGAATTTGACAGTGACAGTAGAATATGGAATCTGACAGTGACAGTACAATATGGAATCTGATGGTGATAATTCCATATACACACTGACAGTGATAGTATCGTGTAGACTAAATGTACAGTGGTAGTACATTGTAGTACTCTGACAGTGATGATAGTACACTGTAGCAAGTACCGGGCACTAACCTCGAGCATTAAAGATCCAGTTGTTGTGTCGCTGCTCTATGTCCTGCTTGTAGTAGGTCACCAGTCTGCCCAGCGGCTCTGAAACGACAGGTATCACTGAGAGACACACAAATAGACACGTTCTATTCAGATCATAGACACGACCTAGTAGGCTATAGACACATCCTAGCAGGCTATAGACACATCCTAGCAGGCTATAGACACAACCTAGTAGGCTATAGACACAACCTAGCAGGCTATAGACACATCCTAGCAGGCTATAGACACATCCTAGCAGGCTATAGGACACATCCTAGCAGGCTATAGACACAACCTAGCAGGCTATAGACACAACCTAGCAGGCTATAGACACAATCTAGCAGGCTATAGACACAACCTAGTAGGCTATAGACACATCCTAGCAGGCTATAGACACATCCTAGCAGGCTATAGACACATCCTAGCAGGCTATAGACACATCCTAGCAGGCTATAGACACAACCTAGCAGGCTATAGACACAACCTAGCAGGCTATAGACACAATCTAGCAGGCTATAGACACAACCTAGTAGGCTATAGACACATCCTAGCAGGCTATAGACACAACCTAGTAGGCTATAGACACAACCTAGCAGGCTATAGACACAACCTAGCAGGCTATAGACACAACCTAGCTGGCTATAGACACAATCTAGCAGGCTATAGCCACAACCTATCAGGCTATAGACACAACTTAGCAGGCTATAGACACAATCTAGCAGGCTATAGACACAACCTAGCAGGCTATAGACACGTCCTAGCAGACTATAGCCACAACCTAGCAGGCTATAGACACAACCTAGTAGGCTATAGACAATTTCTTTATTCTTAATGACGACCAGAATCTCTTACAATCTCTAGTTTTCTTACAATTTAATTCTACCCCTAATTGTTCAGTGTGTACCACAATAGTATCTACTAAATGTAAATCCTGTTCATTGTCTGCAATCAATACTGTATCATCCTTATATCTAATGTTATTGTTGTTATTCCCCCCCCCCCCACCCCACCATGGGGATTCCTCTCATATCTTCTAAATTTCTGTTTAAACAATGTTCACTGTACTGGGAAAAAAGATCTGGAGACATTATACATCCCTGTTGCACACCTCTCTTAATAGGTTGATATGGATCTACTTCAATATCAATCTTTATGGAAGTTTGTTGTTTTCAATGTGTCTTTAGAAGTCTATCAATTTGTAGAGCTGCAAGCGTCTTCGTCGTGCTGACATATCTTGTTTTATCGAAAGCCTTTGTGTAGTCAATAAAATAAATGTGTAGATCTGTGTTTACTTCTATAGAACTAGTGCAGGAGTTACGTATAAGCTACACAAGCTATAGCTTGGGGCCCCCAAGAAAGTGGGGACCCCAAAATATATTGTCCGAGTGAGCAATTTGTCACTGACATAGAATATCTGGACTTATAAAGGGCCCCATATTTCAAATAGCTTAGGGCCTTATCAAGTCTAAATCCGGCCCTGTATAGAACGTTCAATTAATGTTCTCAGTATATACGCAGCATTTACATTATCCTTGTCTTCTACAAACTCACACTGTTCTTCGCCTATTTCAGGTTGTATTTTCTTCTCTTTGCGTGATCACTCTTAGCAATATCTTCACGATATGGCTCATTATACTTCTTCTTCTTCTGCGTTCATCAGTACTTTTTTTCGGACGTGACTGCGTTGTGCCTGTTTACAGCAGAGCTGCGTTCTTGAGCCGTTAGGCCGACACATCCGACTTCCGCGGGCATTTGTTGACCGGGTTAACCTTCCCGGACTCATTATACTAATTGTTCGATGTTGATCACATCCTAAGGCTCTTGATTTCTTTGGGATTGCAGTAAATATATATTTACATAATTCAGACACACACATACACACACATGAACACACAAAGACATAATCACACACGTAAAAAAGGCACAGACGCGCGTGCGCGCACACACACACACGAACAAACACAAAGACATAATGACACACGTACACACAGGCACACACAACCTCACATAAACAAACACACAGACATAATGGCACACACACACACAAGCACAAGCACACACACACACACACACACACACACACACACACACACACACACACTGACACTTACTGTTGACCAGGTCCGACAAGTAAACGGCCAGCGAACATTGAACCAGTACCACGTGACATCCTAGACCAAACCACTTCATGTCTTCTGCTCAACGTTGTCCTCACTTCACAGATACAGCCCAGTCCTCACAGATATACAGCCCAATTCTCCTAGTCCTCACAGAGATACAGCCCAATTCTCCTAGTCCTCACAGAGATACAGCCCAGTTCTCCCCCTACTTACAGTTACTGCCCAGTTCTCTCGCTGTCTAACTCCCTCCAAGCACCAGCCCTCAGATGGAGTATGGATGCATGGCGCCGGTAACCCTGAAACAGATATATCATCGTTGTATCAACCGCCCCACATAACTGTATGATCCTTGTATCGACCTTGTATCAACCGCCACACATCTGTGTCTCTCTTTGTATCAACCGACCCACATTATTGTATCATCCTTGTATCAACCGTCACACATCTTGTCTCTCAATCATATCATCTTTGTATCAACCGCCACACATCTGTGTCTCTCAATCACAATCTTTTCTCTGCTCGCCTTGGCTTATTTATGCACCATCCCATCTAGCATGCCTCTCCTAGATCGATGTATTGGAGCACCTGCCGTCTTGTTTCATCTTATCTGCATATCCATCATCTTATCTCTATATCTATCATCTTATCTGTATGTCAGAGTCTAGAATAGTGCAGTGATGCAGTGACATCGTTACGCCCGCCAGGCGACTTAGTCCCCAGCAGGGATGCCGTAACTTCGTTACGCCGCCAGGCGAGTAGTAGTTACCTGCCCGCGAGATTGCTGGCTGACAAGACGGCCAGCGGTCAGGCAAGGACGACGCAAGACGCACGCATGCCTCGTGAAGCCACTTCAGGTGGGAGGCAAGTTGCGAGCTATAGGCAGACAGCTCTGGGACGTCGACTCGACTGGACGCATGATGAGAGAAAGGCGTTGTGTGGTTTCTGTGCCTGAAAGTCGAGTGTCTGGACATCTTGAGAGATAGACTGTGAGCTGTATTGTGTATGTAAGTGTATTGAAGTGTAAAGTATATCTTGTGGTGATCATCGTACTGTATATGATCTGTAAATAAATCCATTGAACGTTGTGTCGTTGAGTCTCAAGTCAAATCACGTTGTACTTGTACTGTCTCACATGTGTTAGGTTAGCGAGCCAGGTTTAAGACCCTGACATGTGTGGACGTGGTGGCATTCGTCCGGCTTTGAAATGAACGTGTTTATGTGATTAACATTTAAAAACTAGAGTTTGTGAACTTAGAATTTGTGTCAAAATTTATAGTACATGTAAATGTGATCGTGGAAGGCTCATTTTGATTTATTACTACATTTTTTACACATGGAGACTAGTTGTAAACGTACAGTGCATACATATTGTTTGATCTTGTAAACGTGTAAACATTTGTGATTTTGAAATTGTTTACCGTTTTGACCTTGTCGACATTGTGATCTTGTCGCCCTTGTGACCTTGTCGCCATCTTGTAAAAATTGATGTCTATTTTCCTTACTGAATGTCATCTTGATGTAAGTGATGTGTCATCAATGTTGTAGAGTGTTGAGGAAAATGTAGATTGTCTTTGTGGATTGAGTTGTGGAACGCAGAAAGTTTTGGGAAAGAAAAATGACTTTTGTTTTGGGGGGGGGGGGGGGGGGGGGGAAAAAAAGTTAAAGGACAAAATTACGACATACAATTACACTCAACGCCATACAAACCTAATCAATACTTAGTGACAAGCAGGCACACCAACAAATAGACGCTAATTTATTTCCTCCCAAAAAAAAAGCAGGTTTTCTGACCCTCTGAAACCCTTTCCGTAGAGGTCATTTGTGTTTTCGAAGTAGCGACCCTACAGTTCCTAGCCCGATTCCAAGTTCTTCACCGATCCAGGGCACTTGAGTAATTTTTTTTTTTCATATACTTTAAAAGGAGG
>JACEFZ010002002.1:0-15486 GCA_014155875.1 Cepaea nemoralis
GTATACTTGTACTATTTTTTAATCAATTAACATGACGGAACATATTTTTGAAGTCAGTTTTCATAATCTGCCTATGACCCGTTTGGTTGAGACCAACCTCGCACGCGGAGAAAAATGGAAATGGCACTGCTGAACAGTAATTAATTTTTTTTCTGTCGCTTTCAATAGAAAACCATCAATTGTAGATGGATCTTGGAATTCTGCATCAAATTTTAAAGACATTTGGAAAAGTTTCAAGCTAAACTAGCTTTAATTGTGGTTGAAAAACTAGGCAAAGATGTTACGATCATGAAACCCAAAATGGCGGCTTGACTATATAAAAATCTTTGTGGAACAATCAGTGTGTCCTCGCTAGCGTAGTCATAAGCAGTCCGCCTGTCACGCGGGAGAAAGCGGTTCTATTCCCGGCTGGGCATATTTTTTATATTTTTATTTTTCACAAAATTATTAGGTGATATAATAGAAACTATTAAACACTGCGAACTAAAATATTATATAGAACTAAGAAACTGGAAATTTGTGGAAAAAAAGTGTGCTCTATGGATATGTGTGAGCTGCTGACTGCCGGGGAGCGCATCCCACAGAGGCAGCGGAATGATCGCGTATCGTAATTGATGAATCCAATAGATGTCTCTGTTTAATGTAAATTTTAATTGCCATATAAAATATTGCCCCTGAAGGAGCAAAGTTTTATCGCTAAATTTGCTCGAATTGTAGTTGAAAAACAGATTTTCTGCGAAGATGTGACTTTGTGAATTGGAAACCCACGGGTCAAGACGGAAGCGCATATCGATTGCGCTACACTTTTCAACACACAAAACGTGCGATTTGACCTACTAAAGTTAAAGAGAACACAAGTTTAAAGATTATTAATAATTTATTTGTATACTTGTACTATTCTGTAATCATTTAACATGACGGAACATATTTTTGAAGTCAGTTTTCATACAACCGTTTGAGACCATCTCGCATGAACAGACACGCACATTTAACATGACGGAACATATTTTTGAAGTCAGTTTTCATACAACCGTTTGAGACCATCTCGCATGAACAGACACGCACACCCGCTGGTGGAGGTAATCGGACACACTGGAGAGTGACACTATCGGGTGAATTATCGGACACTATCGTCTCACCTTCACAAAAATGTGAATATCTTCACTTAGAAGTGACATACAGGCATCATTAAGGTACCATTCGATTTTGAATTTCAAGGCCTATCTTCTGTGGCGGTCTCATTAGTAAATTCTCAAATTTAAAATCACGATTTTAAATTTGAGTATTTGTTCTCCCTAATGATGGTGATGATGACACTTTTTGACAGTACTGTACTGTTTTTGTGCTGTAGTGTACTTACTTAACTTTAGGCAGAAAAACATCTTCTGATCGATTTGTTTTGTACGTACTTCTGCAGATGCAAAAAAACTAATATGTGGTTACATGATATATATGACGTTACCTTGGTAGTGAGATTAGATTTTAACGGATTGTTGAAAGATGCGACTTTTTGTCGTCGTCACCAAGCTGGATAGTGGAAATAATATAAAAAAATAAAGTCGATGATCGATGCCAGATTTGATGAAACGAACTACTGACAGAAAGCCTTTTTACCTACACTATTAAAATGTTATAGTATTATTAGAAAGTGGGGGTTTAATTTACAATTCAGAGTGTGTTTGTGAGCAGAACAGAAATGAAGAAAATACTTGCTTTCCTAGTATTTATTAGTAATATATATATTTGCACAGAAGTGGCAAAGATGTTGCAAGCCGGTGTAACTCTTCTCTATACAAAGATAAAAATAAGGATGCAACTTTTGTGGTTTTCTATCTTGCAAGAAACTGAAAAATGTAGCGACAGCTACTTATGTACGTGAGAGATACATGAGAGTTGAGTTGAGTTGAGTTAAAAACCGACATCACTGCACTCAGGAAATTTCCATAAGTGCTCCGTCCCCTCATTCAACAGCCAGCGAAGAGTCATACTACCAATCGTTCCACCGCTATCTGATTAAAAGTTCTCCTGGGCTTCCCTCTCAGTTTAGAGAATCTTCTTGCGAAATATGCCAGGCAATAAATCGTGCAATCTATTGTTTGAGTCTTCGTATTTCAAATTCACTACGGGAAAACATTATTTTGAAATTCTTCCAGAACCCCTGCCGATCCCCCGCAATCTCATTCTTTGCACATACGGGTTCTCATTCTGTTCCCCCGCCTTCTCCACCTGGTCCCACAAGCGCACGACCACCTCCCCCTTGTCCATAGGCAATCTACCACCAAGAAGTGCATTCCCTGCTAGCCTATCGGCCTGTTCATTCCCCCTGCACCCCCGCATGGCCAGGGCAAATATCTATACAATTCTTACAATCTGTGACCTCTGAAGCGACGATAGCCACTCCACACTAAACATTCCTTTCTCCACCTTACTAAGCAGACTCTTTGAATCCGTAATGAATACAATGTGTGTTGTAGTAGCCTCCTCTAGCCAACGAAATGTCGCTGTTACTGCTTCCACCTCCATTCTCATGCTTGAGGTCGTACATGACAGATACGTACATGAGTAGTTTGGCTACGTGGCACAATCCAGGCAAGAACATAGGCCTGATCCCAGACTGGTGATCGTGTGAGATACTTATCCGCATGACACATGATGATGATCATGCAAAATGCTTATTGTGCATGACCGTTCCAAGATTGCTGAACGGATTTCCCTTTTAATAATAGTAATGTACGGACATTATACGCAAGTGACTGGTCACGTGACCTATTCGCAAACGGCCGGTCACGTGACGTGACCTAGGTTGTTACCATTTAGTTGGATGTTCATCATAAAAAAGTCGCTGAAAAGTCGACAGGGTCGACTTCATTGAACCCACAACCTTCGGAGCAGAGTCAAACGGCTTGACCACTTCCCACAGAGACTTCCGGATGTTCATCATACATTGGCTTGTTCCTTGCAGAACTTTAACCCATAACAGACATTCGACATTTCTTTCTTTCATAAACCTCTGTATGTGTCGCTGCCATGTCTAAATTATCTGCAACATCTTAAACCCGCCTTTTCTCAAATTATTGTCTAACCCCGTTCACCTCCCCCACCTGTTAGCTTTTCTAGGCATACCTGTAATTTTATATACCCCAATTATTAATTTTTTCAGAGGCTGGCCGAGTGGTTAGAATGCCGGATTCTCCTTCGGGAGACTTGGGTTCAAATCCTCTGTAAGGTGAGTGGAGTTTTTTTTTTTTTCTTTCTGTCGGGGGCAAACATAAAACTCTAACTCTGCACAGTTCGCGGCGACTGCACTAGCCATGCGGCCTTAATTCCTCAGAATCAAGACCCCCCTGCCATACACCGCAAGGTACTATATTGGCAGTAAATGACAGTTTTGACAGTGTCAGTTATTTGTCTTAATAACCAGTGTTCTTCAATATCTTATTGGATAGCTATGTGTATTCTCTTTGTCGTCCAAAGAATAGGTAATCATCATCATCATCATCATGTTTGCTGTCAGATGGCGTTTTTTTTTAAATTCGCATATCCTTTTACAGGACATCGCTGTCAACAGCAGCATCTTTCAGCTGTCTGTTGATTTCTTGGCAAGATTACGCTCAGTAGTTTGCCATTAGGCGTTTATATTTCTCAAAAGATCTCGACCTTTGGTATTGTGGGTGAACTCTGTTGATGATATTCGTCAATGCTACCGTCTCAGTCCATCCAACATGCCTCTGCTCTTTCTCCCCATTGATCTGCCTAGTTGTCACGAGGTTTTCCATCTCTTCTCATTACATGACCAAAGAAAGCTGTTTGTCTCTGTCTAGTTGTTGAATATAATATTCTTTCTAGTTTATCCTCTTTCTGGCAACCGTCGATAGTTACTTTGGCAGTCCAAAGAATTCACAACATTCGTCTCAAAAACCACGTCTATGTTGCCTGTAAGTTTGTCCTAATTTGTTCATTTACGCTCCAAGATTCATTGCCATACAGCAAAACAGGTTCTATGTAGCATTTCAGCACTCTCTTTTTTAATATTCAATGATAGTGACTTACTGCATAAGGTAGTTTTCATTTTCTGAAATGCAGCTTTTTCTTGTCCTTTTCTGTTCTTAATCACTGTTGTGCATCTTCAATCTGATGTTATAATTGCTCTTAGGTATAAATATATATCCACTCGTTTAAGCATTTTCTTTTCTATTGTTATTTCAGTATTTAATGTTACCCTTTTCAGTGAGCCTGCTTAGTGGCAAAGGGGTTAGGAGTGCATTTCGTATTTGATTTTCCTAGTTTGTCAGGACATCGGGCTTACTGTCTCTTCTTTGCGACTTCCAGCTAATTTAAATAACGAAGACACAAACAATAGACTTATTGCCTGGTACATTTCGCTGCATCTCGTCAGGTACATACTACAGAATTCACACAACGTAAAGTAAAATAACTAAAGTCTCTTTACTTTTGTCTGCCCCAATATAAAATTCCATATCTCTTCTTCTTCTTCTTCTTCTTCTTCGTTCATCCGGAGTTTTTTTTCCGGATGTGATTGCGTTGTGCCTGTTTACAGCAGAGCTGCGTTCTTGCGCCGTTAGGCCGACACATCCGACTTCTGCGGGCATTTGTTGACCGGGTTAACCTTCCCGGGGATTCCATACCTCAGTAACCAATTGAGGGAAAATGATAAGATTTAGCATATAGCCTTATCATTATGTCCACCCAACAAACAAAAAATTTTGTTCTGGAGATTGTACAGCAGATTTCAAAGTTTGTTTATATGCGGTATATAATTTACGGGTCAGAGATGAAGTGCACATTATTCAATGTATTACGCCTTCACACGGAAAAATTAGCGTTGAATAGTTAATTTCCTCATGGGACATGGGATTGGCCTTATGACAAGAGCCTTGAGTAGTGGAGCGAGGCATTACTGTAAAAACAAGTTTGTTAGCGAGAAATCACTAGTTTTTTTTGTTTCCCCCCCCCCCCCCCCCCCCCCCCCACCAAAACATCAAAGAAATGTCTTTCCATGATTTTAGTTGCATTTGGACCTATCAAAAACATATTCCTTGGGTGAGGGTAAATATGAGACGGCAGGAAAAATTTCATAACGATGCAACAGACAGTTTTCAAAATAATTGATCGTGAATGAAGGCATTTGTTTCTAGACAGACTGTAGATACATCCTTCAAGCTGAAATATACACATGTTCGCACAGTAATGTCAATTGTCTACCACGGTAATTTTTAACTGACTATCATGTCTTTCAGTTTGCACGAAACTGGTCTATGTTAGATTAATCATTATGACTTCTGCAAACTTTGACAAGCGACTATTTTGTGTATTAAAGGACACGCGAAAGGCACTGTCTATCAATCACATGGCCGCTTTCCAACATGTGCCGCGCAATCGACAAAGCTGGAAGTTTGTGCTGTGTCGGTCTTTCTAGGCTATCATCATCCGTGTGCAGTATTTTGTCAATCCAATTCAGTATGTGTTCAATCACTTTGTTATTCAACTGCCGCTCTGTTCTGCCGATGTAGGTAGACTAGCACTTCCATGTGAATTGGTAAATGCAATTAGATTTGACTATAGAGGGACATATTCTTTGACTGCTAGGGTGGGAATAGGTGTGGTTCTGTACCTAATAACTGGAGTTGCATCACAGAATGTTCGTTGCATTACGTAATCCCCTCGAAGGGTTGGCTGGATAAATGCCTTGAGTTTAGGGACTGTAATTTCGTCTGGTTTTGGTTTCGGCTTTTGGCAGTAGCACTTTATAAATCCTGTGGAGTATCCATTCAGGTTTAAGGCATTCTTCAGAGTTTCAGTTTCCTCTGTCAGTGTGTCATGGGTGCATATCTTTCTAGCACGGTCAAATATGGTCCGTATTAAGCCCCGTTTGTACAGGACAGGTGCGGCGCTCTGAAAATATAAGCATATGTCAGTCCATGTTTCTTTGCGGTACACCGATCTTTGAATTATACCGCCTGCTCTGCGTCTCATTAGAAACTAGAAACTCTAGGAACGGCAACGCTTCGTTGTGTTGTGTTCCATAGATAGAGAGATGTTTTTATGCGTCATGTTCATTGTGGCCTGAAACGACGTTGCTTGTATCTCGTCTGTGGTGAAAATTAGTATATCGTCCACATGACGACGGTAGAAGACCAAGTTGTTAATGTCTCAGGATCTCTTTTCTTCTAAATGTGCCATGAAGATGTCCGTTAGAATAGGGCCAAGAGGACTCCCCATGGCCACTCCGGCAAATTGGTGGTATGACTTTTTTTTTCCTCAGAAAATTGAATTTATGTTTTCGGTACATAGCAATAATAGCCTCTCCAGAATAGATGTTGGTATACCTAGTTTTAGTAGTTTGTCTTTAATGCGATCACTTATTATTTTCACTGTCTCATCTAATGGAACGTTGGTGAATAGGAAGGGAATAGGGAGGTTATATACATGGATGCCATGTGTTTATTATTTATGTCCATAGTATCCAATAATTCCACCAGTTCGAATGTATTTCTGAGTATTTTTGGATCGAAGGACTGTCGTACTGGCTTTAAAATTCCAGCTATGTATCTCGCTATCTAGTTATTTCACTTTATGTTGTATGAATTCTGCATGTACATGACGCGGTGCAGCGAAATATGCCAGGCAATAAATCGTGCAACTATTGTTTGTGTCCTCGTTATTTAAATTCACTACGTGAAAACACTGTTTTGACTTCCAGCTAAATCTGATTTTAACCTGCACAGGCAAATGAGGTGTGTGTGTGTGTGTGTGTGTGTGTGTGTGTGTGTGTGTGTGTGTGTGTGTGTGTGTGTGCGTGCGTGCGTGCGTGCGTGCGTGCGTGCGTGCGCTATCCAAGAAGGAGTCGCCGCTGTGGCTCAGGAGATAGTGAGATGCGCAGTTCATAATTCCCCGTCACATCCAGTTGAGGGTTTGAAATCAGCTGTGGGCGATTTGGAAGGTGACCTCTTTGAGTTAATTTCAATGGTATGAAGCGTCGGCCGTCCAGAAAGCAGTGGCCAATTACTGAACTAATAGTGGGAAATAAATAACAAACAGGCAATAAGTGTTGTGGTTGAATTCAACGCCATGTAAAGGACATGCAACTAACTTTCTATCCAAAGAGGCTAGGTACTCGATCTCACTACCCTGATGATGGTAGATTTGAGAGTAACGGCTGTTTCGTTAGGTCTGCTAAGGCATGACCATCTCACATGTGATGATTGATTGTTTCCTCTTCCTGTCCGATACAGCTTTTGGCACAAGCTCTACGAGAGCGGAAGTACGCGTTGCAAGCGCGATTACCCGCTGGCCTGGTGGTCACGTGTTCTAATCCTATTCGAGATGAAGTTTTTTTTTTTTTTATCATTGACCTTGTCCTGCAGGAAGAAAAAACTGAGCATGCCCTTTGCAGGACGTTACGATCAAGCCCAACACCAAGTTGATTTTATATGCAATTAAACGTTCAGTAGTTTGTCATTGCTTTCTGAACTAGAAGTCAAGGTTGATGTCCGACAGAACTGGTGTAGGGGTTGAACTCCTGACTCCATCGTCAGTTCATCATGCATGCCAACCTAGCCTATAGTGAGTGCCAGAAAATTTCCCGGAAACGAACGAACGAAGGAACCATATTTTCACACTGTCATAAATTGGGTGCGTGTCGTAATAAGTGTCGTCCCTGGGATGAGGGGAATCAACACCCACATTCTTTTAACCCCATATCATTATCTTGAGAATTTCCTGGATCTTTGTCCACAAAATCCCATCAGTCTTTGGATCTCTCTCTCTCTCTCTCTCTCTCTCTCTCTCTCTCTCTCTCTCTCTCTCTCTCTCTCTCTCTCTCTCTCTCTCTCTCACCACTGGACCATGCCCCCTCTCATTCTTTTCCAAAACATACTACACAACTCTAGCTTCTAACAAAATGATAAATTAATTTATTAAAGAAAAGTGTCAGGTATGTGCAAAGTGTGTGTGTAGAATGTCTGTCGTATACTCTAGTGTGTATGCAGAATCAGACCGAACAGCTCGGGATCAAAGTCTGCTTTCATCACAGTACCGGCCACACAACAGCACTATAGATCAAATACAGAAGGACCTCACCAAATGATGCGTCTCTCCGGCCAGGTGTCGACTTCCTCCAGTGGCTCTTGGATAGTCCGGATGCCTGGTCACCAATGGTGGATGTAGTCCAATACTGACCATGAATCCGACACACACAGTGTAAATAATATGTCACTAAAAGTTCTGTGATCTGATAACTCTTCTACAGTAAAATAAATGTTTACTGTCACTTTGAAACAAAATGTTAATTTTTAATTTCTCACAGGAATTCAACATTTGGAAAACACAATGTTAATGGTTAATTTCTCAATATACATACTATTGTCCCTGTTACTGGTGGTATTGTAAGTATCTTCACTCTAATATGATGAGAACTACCACGGAGGAATCACTCTTAGATGATCGTCGGTTCCTGCTCAGCAGAGGCCAGGTTCTTGCAGACCCTCTGGGTTATGGGCCCAGTGCAAAGGCCTCTAAGTAAACACTGCTTTCAATGATCGAGCCATAATCTTCTTCTATGACTTGTCTGCTAGCTTCTTTGGAAAACATAGTGGAACCTGTTGAAGAGAGAACACCCTGTAAGAGCAACCCGATTCCGACCTTCATTAGGTGAGTGTAGGCCGACGGCCGCACTCAGATATTTAACAGAGAACTAAACTCTGTCATAAGGCAGAGAAACTCATCACATCCGTCTGAGTCATGGTAAGACAAGGAAAGACTAAAGGAAAAGCGCAGATACCCAGTAGATACCCTACTGGAAGATCCTACCATTTGACATGTTCCCTATCCCCCCCCCCCCCACCTTGTTCTTAACTCACTGAGTTCATTGATATCTCACACTAGCTAGTTTAAGCACACGATAGCCTACTGCTGCCGAGGCTCCTATAATAAGTTCTCACAACGCACTTTACTACGCTCGACTCCTAAGAATCATCTAATTTGGGTCTATTTAATTAAATACCATATATTTATTCCCGTCTGAAATCGAGACCACTAAATCACACAATGGACAAATGTCCACCGATGTAAATCAACATATGACACCGTGGTCTCTTTCCATAATCAGAACAGGAACATCAAACACGTCCTTGTTGCCTCACAACATTTGGTCGACTCCCGCCAAAGGTGTTTGTCCAGACTGTTTTAAAACTGTGTCTGAATGACGTCACAAATCTGACTAGACACTAGGCGTCGAGAAACTATTTTTGTTTCTCCTTTTCCGACTCGATATAAAAAAAACCGGCCGGCTATCCCGCTTTGATCTGGGGAATTGTTCCCGGTAATCGAAAAAGTCTTGCCGGCTTGTGATCTGGAGAAATCTTTCCCCCACAACAAAAGATCTGGCCGACTCTCATCGGGACAGTCTGTCCCCAACATCAAAGAATGGCGGCTGCCTGTAGACGAATGACGCGACAGTCTTTCATCGATCGAAAAGTACAAGAAATCCGCGACAGTGCGCAGTCCCTCTTGCATTCGGCCCTTCCAATCACTCAGCTTTCGTACATTAATTATATATTGTGCATGTTACATTCACATAGGGGGGGGGGAAACATTGTCAAATGAATGTTGTGAACTTAATGTATATGACCATGTTATGAGACAAGTAGTCAGGCAGGCAGGCAGACACAGGTGCACACACAAACACGCACACGTGCATAAACACACGCGTACATACCTATATAAACACCTACATTCTACATACTCGCACACTTATGCCTCCACTCAATAACACACAAATACACACTCCTCCGCATATCCGCATACACATATACTCACTCACAATCACAAACTCACTAACTAACATTTACTCATACATACATACTCTCTCCTTTCTCCTCTCTCTCTCTCTCTCTCTCTCTCTCTCTCTCTCTCTCTCTCTCTCTCTCTCTTCAGAAGGGAGCCGGTGGTCATTTGACCCCATTATCCATTGAGTGCTGAATGACCCATACAAACATGGGGTCAACACTATGTACCCACGACAGCTCGTGGCGTGATAGGGTTCCTTTGCTTTCCTTACTTTACTCTACGGTCACCCGTAAGGAAAGGAGAGAGTATGTATGTATGAGTAAATGTAAATTGTTTGTTTCGTTATGCGTGGAATGATCGGAATCTAAAGGTGATGCCCTGGTCAGTCTAAAAACTGACATATCGAACTTTAATCCATGTTGGGTAGGTCGTTCATACTATTATCTGGTGTTATCTATGACATGTTTACTTGAAGCACCCTGGCAGATGTGTCTCTACCCCGGCGGTGTCTGCAATGACCTGTGTCCATCTTCACGCTGGTAGACGCCTGTCTCCAGCATCAATGCCTGCCATTACTGTGTTATTTCTAGGTTACTGTGACTTTTACTGACACAAGTATTTTTACATAGAAATAGAAATGAACATTCTTAACCAAGTGGATAATTTTAAATACCTAGAGCTTGCAAGTCCGCATGACCGAATGGATAATAACGCGTGTTTTTAAACATCCGGTGCGCTGATGCCGAGGTAAGCGGTTCAACCCCTACACCGGACAGCTGGACTAAAATGTTGACCTGTCGTCCTTGACTTTGGGATGTTAATTACAAGTACCTCTGAAGTCAGAGTGGGTTCACCTGATGGCGAGAGACACTGTTAATAGGGAAAGCTAACTTCCACACAAAATTCAGTCCATCACTACTATAAATAGTGTGTATGGACTACGCTTGAGTTAAAAAAATACCTAGGGGCATTTATAACATCAGATAGAAGATGTACAACAGAGATTAAGAACAGAATATGGCAGGCAAAAGCCGCATTTCAGAAAATGAAGAGTATCTTATGCAATAAGTCACTATCACTGAATGTAAGAAAGAGAGTGCTGAAATGCTATGTAGAACCAGTTTTGCTGTATGGCAGTGAATCTTGGAATGCAAATGAACAAATTAGGAAGAAATTAGAAGCAACAGAGATGTGGTTTTTGAGGCGAATGTTGCGAATTCCTTGGACTGCCAGAGTAACTAACAACGATTGCCTGAAAGAGGCTAATGAAACTAGAACATTATATACAACAATAAGTAATAGACAAACAGCTTTCTTTGGTCATGTGATGAGAAGAGAGACATTGGAGAACATAGTGACAACTGGAAAGATCGAGGGGAAGAGAGGCAGAGGCAGACCAAGAGAAATGATGCTGAATGGATTGAGACGGTGGCATGGGGGAATATCATCAGCAGAGTTGATCCAGAAAACCAAAGACCGAGATCTATGGAGAGCCATGAACGCCTACGCCAGCTGATGATGATGAAGTATTTTTAGCTTCCAACAAATGAAGCATATGATGATGATGATGATGATGATGATGATGATGATGATGATGATGATGATGATGATGATGAGATGAGACATATGAAGCTGTTCAGGTCATGTAGAATATCGGTGTTTTTCCTATTCATGGACCACGTCATTCTAAGAAATTTCCTGTAACATGTAAGGCGACGAAGACACGTACCATAAAATACACCCCAGGCTTGAACATGTATGAGGCGAGAGAACCAGTGTCTTTCCGGTGGACTGTAATGAGGGCGACGTTCTGCCAAAGTTTTGCTGCTACGTGAAGATGATGAGGATGGTTATAATACAACATTTATTTATATAAAACAACTGCATGTGGCATAAAAAGTAAAGCAATTTATGTGATACATGTATTCGATAAACACATAGCGGACTGTTTGGTAACTAATGAGTCCAGCAGTCCAGTGGAGGAACTCTGGGAGTACTCTCTGTCTAGAGATTCGCTTCAGACGAAGAAGTCAACCGCGAAGGCTAATCGGGCCAACAAACGCCCGCAAAAGTCGGATATGTCGACCGAAAGGTGGAAATATCGCAGCACTGCTGTAAACTGACACAACGCAATTTCGTCCAAAATAAAATAAAAATTGAAGGAACGAAGAATAATAAGAAGGTGAAGAAGCCGAATAGACATAGTAGCCTTAATGTAGGGAAATTATTTGGCTAGAGAAGCAAAGGACTACAGATAAAGATATACATGGACAGTTTACACAGCTGGGCAACAAACAGTACCATTGCTGGTGTTACTGGGGTGCGATTAAAGGCTGATATTCAGACATTGCTGTCAAGGGGCAAAAGGCGGAAGTCGTAATCCCGCAATGACGATGTAGAATAAAAGGGAAATCACTACAATATCTCCCGAAGAATAAGTACAGGGTGTATATTTAATGACTGTGCAGTGTTTGAAAATATTACCGGTCCAAGTTTTGTGTCCACCCTCTGTAAAGTTCATGCAACATAATAGGTAAATACAAAACATAGACCAGCAATATTTTCAAATACTGCACAACCATTAAAAGTACACCCTGTATATAAACAAGTCGTAAATCTTGACGGTGGAGTGGCATTTTCAGAAAAGTCATATTTGTTCTTGCCTTGAAAAATGTGACATGCCCTTGAGCAATAGGAGTAGTCGTCACGGGCAAAGATTTCAACGTCACCTCCGATAACCACACATAGTTTGTCTTTTCGAGGATTAGAACCTTGCTGCCTTGATTGCTAGACTGACATTTATAACAATTAGATCGCACACCCCTCTACTTGAATAAAAATGGCTTTATAATTGTAATCAATAGATTACACAAATATAAGAATTGCTTTTAAGAGACACTGATTGGATTTAAATTGCAGCCAATCCACACAATGGGGTGTGGCTGTGACTGCCATATAAGGAACACATATTGCCGATATACCCGACATCTTTCCCCAAGAACTAATCGATATCGACGATCCTTTTAAGGAGAGGGGTTCATTATGAGCTAACAAGACCGCATAAACAGGTGTGCGTGTTAATGGGCTATACCCGTAATTAAACGGTCCGTTGATGAAATGTACCCCAACATTTAATGCAATTAACATGTCCCCGGTGCTGCAGTCTTATCTACACTGTACTTCCAGCAAGAATCGGATAGCTAGCTACAAATAATCTCGGTCTGCGTTCCTTGCGTCATCCATGTAAAGTACACCGCTTATAATTTTCGTGTCGAAGGTCTTCAAGGTCGTAAAGAACAGTAAATCTGAACAGACTATCGACCTTCGACGCCGCTATATAACACTCTGGAACAGCACGTCCTGATATTTAAATCCGTGGAAGGCTTTGTCAGTCTCTCAAGGTGACCAGAGCCAATATTTTTATTGTTGTCCGCGAGAAAGTTCAGCTTTGAATACACGTCTTAACATGTGTGATGATGATATTGCCGCGTTGGTTATTGATAACGGGTCTGGCATGTGTAAAGCCGGTTTTGCTGGTGACGACGCGCCAAGGGCGGTGTTCCCTTCTATTGTTGGGAGGCCACGTCATCAGGTAATTAAATGTTTTCCTTCCATTGTATGTTGTTCACCGGGGATGGTTCGGATATGCTTATCTAGGTTTACGCGAATTCGTCTAATTATTATACAGAGGGTGTTCAATACTATATGCAAGAAACTCGCACACTGGTTAAGTGTATATAGCAGACAACAGGAAAGAAAGAATATGGGTAGATTTGAGACTGGAACTCAAGCCATCGAAGTCACTCAAACTCCTTGGTATAAATTTTCTTTGCCTTCTGGGTGTCAATAAACTACTTTACAAAATCTAGGAAATTGTACACTAGAAACGCACAAATGTGTGTGTGTGTGTGTAGTGCTGCGAGTTGCACACATGGGTCCTGGTTGTCTGGTCTGAAATTGGGTGACTACCCCCCTGCGTATCCAACCATTTTTTCAGACACGCCAGGTATGTAATTTATTATAAGTGGGTGGGGTGAAGCTATAGTGAAGCTATATCTCAATCTAGTTTAAACACGGCACCCAGGTCATGTGGCAAAGAAAGCCTAACACCTTCACGTATGAACTAATCAGAGGCTTCATTTGAGGCTTACTTATTTCTGTATTTACTGTAATTTAAAGTTAGCTGCATATCAATTACAGGACGTTGTAGTCGACCTCCAGCATTTTTTTTTTTTTGGCTGTTTGTGATTGTTCGTTCAGTAGTTTACCATTGCTTTCTGAACGACCGGCACTCACACCATTGCATGAAAGTCAGCGCAAGGCTGATTGCTTCATAATCTCCCACATCTGTGTGTTTCGAACGCGGCATGTGGGATAACGAACTGGGGTCGTAACACCTTAGCCACAGTGCCGGTGTAAAGAATGTATATTTCACATTATTATATGAACGGACAAACGCACCTTTTCTAGTTAAATAGAAACTGATTTTCACAACGTCATCCCCCGCTCCAATGTTGAAAAGTGTCATGTGTGCTCTCGGTGGGAGAGTGGAATCATTCTCTAAGCCAGTCGGTTGGACTTAAAGTTAGTTACATATCCTTTACAGGACATCGCAGTCAACACCATAATTTTTTTGCTGTTGTGATCTCTTGTCAAGTTTATGTTCAGTAGTTTGTCATAGCTTTCTGAACGACCGGCACCCATACCATTTCGTTAAAAAAAACAACGCAAGGCGGTTTGCTGCCAAATCGCCCGCAGCGGTGTTTTGAACGCGGGTATGCGGGACTACGAACTGCATCCGTAAAATCTTCGCCACGGAGCGAGCCAATTGGAATTAAACCTAGACTAAAGCAATGGCAAACTACTGAACCTAAATTTGGCTAGACTATCATCTTCGGGTTGATAGCAACGTTCTGCAAAGGATATGCAACTATATAGGTCAGCGTCGTGAAAGTTTTATCTCGCTCCCACTTAAACTTCCCGTGCGCTGACATCGGTTAGTGAGGTAATTCCACTCACAGATCAGTTGGAATTAAACGCTTACTTTTTTTTCTTTTCAGAAAGCAGTGATGTTTCTAAGTTCACCCGGCCCTGCACGATCATTTACTGTAATTACCTAAATAGCTCACATTCTTTCTTTACTTTGTTATTCATAAGGAAGTGACCCATTTAATGTTGTCTTTCGTAAGCCGCTAATTTGCCGTGCGGGCATAATGGCTGGTACCTTTTATTTGAGAGTTGTTCAGCATTGTGTGGTACCTTGGCAAGCCTGCCCACGAAAGAACTATAGGTCATTCATTATATTTTGCAAATTTCATGTCAGTACGCCGAGTTCTCTTTCGGGAGACCCGGGTTCGAATACTCTGTAAGCGTGGATTTTTTTAATATCGGGGGCAAAAAGAAAATCCTAACCTGCACAGTTCGCGGCGACTGCACTAACCAGGCGGCCTTAATTCCTCAGACTCAACACCCCTGCCCTACACTACAAGGTACTATAGGAAAGGCAGTAAATGACAGTTTGACAGTTATATATATATATATATATATATATATATATATATATAAAACCTGTTTTCTGTATGCCAGCTAATCGTGCAGCGTGAATGAACAATTAAGGAAAAGCTTAGATATAACAGCCCCAATTGCCCCCCAAAAATCTTGGACTTTCCCGAGTAACTA
>JACEFZ010002003.1:0-56251 GCA_014155875.1 Cepaea nemoralis
CAAGAAGGTTCGCCTGGATATGTTGTAGTTTGGGCAGTCCTGGAGTATGTGCTCTGCTGTCTGCGACGCCAAACCACATGTGCACATGTCATATTCTTTGAGAATGCCGTGTGAATGAGAAAGCTGGCGTATGTCGTCACAACGGGAAAGTTGTAGGGAAGAAGAAGCAGGGGAAGAACAGGCGAGACAGTTCTGCTCAGTTTGACATTTTTTTATGCAGGAATATCAGTATCATAAATGGTTGGCAGCACATAAGTCAGAAGGTTCAGAGGAGAATGGTCGCCAAAGACAGACGGCATGGACTTTAAGGAGAGGAGAATAATCGCCTCTTTTGATCAATACAAAACATGTGTTAAGTCTTGGCTAAGATCCTCAGCCAAATAGACAATTCATTTGTGAGGCTTTCTTCCCCTAAGTTATGAATAGATGGCAAATATCGAAATTGCTCAATATGACCCAAAAAATATACGCGAACAAATACATTACGGTTAAATTAATTCCATAAGCAAAGTTTGGATATTGCAGGAAATAAACGGTCGCCCTAGCATTGCCTGCATGCTAGGGAAGAGGCAGGGGATGTCCCGCAGGAGTCCATACGCCTGGTGCCTCCCCACACGCCTGCCAGACGCCCAAAGTTCACGACAAGTTTACCCATGGCCATCCAGTTCCTCAGCACGCTGGTCCACCTTGAACATAGGGGTTTGTATTAGGAGTTTTCCGTCTTCTAGATGGACTGCTGTCCAAAGCTAACAGGTTCCACCTACTCTGGGGAGAGGTAAGAGCGCCCCTGACTCGCTTGGCAGGCACATCTCCGAGCATATGAAGCATTTTCTAAGGAACTCAGAACCCACCCTGAGATCCCGCCTCACCCTCTGTGCCCACCGCCAGTTGGTCCGCGGCTGCTTATTGGATATTCGCAGCTAACCTCTATATCTAGAGGCCGTTCCACGATCCGCCACCTGTGGACGCGTTGGGTTAGGGACGCCGATCACATTCTGGTATGAACCTAAGGCCTATCCACGTCAATATGGAAGCACTATACTCGAGTTTCGCCCTCATTTGAGCTCTTCAGTAGTGCATATCCCTGACCGGATCCGGAAACAGTCCGGATCACGCGTGTGAAGCGGGTGTGTAACCACGCGGCACACACTGGACACACCAAATTATCACAACAGAACATCACAACGCTACCCTTCGTAGGCTATGCTCAAGATTGCCCAATCGCCGCGACCGACGTCCGTCAATCGATGAGACCCGAACGATCAGGACTTCTCACTGGCGTGATCGGCGTTGCCAGTAGTGGGTTGTGCTCAATATTTAAATTTCAAATCCCGAAGCAACCACATAATCAATTGATTATTGCTCACTGGATTTAGGAGGCCTGGTGTTCCTTGCCAGTGAGAAGTCCTGATCGCTCGGGTCCCATCGATTGACGGACGTCGGTCGCGGCGATTGGGCAATCTTGAGCATAGCCTACGATGGGTAGCGTTGTGATGTTCTGTTGTGATAATTTGGTGTGTCCAGTGTGTGCCGCGTGGTTACACACCCGCTTCACACGCGTGACCCGGGACTGTTTCCGGATCCGGTCAGGGATATGCACTACTGAAGAGCTCAAATGAGGGCGAAACTCGAGTATAGTGCTTCCATATTGACGTGGATAGGCCTTAGGTTCATACCAGAATGTGATCGGCGTTGCCAGTAGTGGGTTGTGCTCAATATTTAAATTTCAAATCCCGAAGAAACCACATAATCAATTGATTATTGCTCACTGGATTTAGGAGGCCTGGTGTTCCTTGCCAGTGAGAAGTCCTGATCGTTCGGGTCCCATCGATTGACGGACGTCGGTCGCGGCGATTGGGCAATCTTGAGCATAGCCTACGATGGGTAGCGTTGTGATGTTCTGTTGTGATATTTTGGTGTGTCCAGTTGTGGCATAACGCAGCCAACATTATTCATTTATCAACACCTGCCGCAAAAAGAGGAAACAACATTAAAAGAAATTGACTTCACAACCGCAAATGGAGATTGGGACTTAAAACTTAACATCGAAACTGGAACTGAACAAGTGACAAATGACGTGGATTCTTAGAAAGATTTCATCAGACCAAGCTCGGAACCCCATTGGATGGGAGAAACACGTGACCCGCCTCCGCGCCAGGGCATAATTAACATATATTACTATTTCATCAGAAATGTTAATAAGCCCGCACTTTTGTCTGAACTCGCTCCATGGACGGATGTGAGAAGATTGTGTGACCAAAAATTCAATGGGCAAGGCAGAAGTCTGGATCCGAGTGATCTTGGTGGCTACATACCAACAACCACCCAACACATCAGCAAACTAACCACCTAAATCAGACCTGAGGGAGGGAAGCCGAGAGAAAGAGATGAACCACAAGTGAGATGGAGGATGACTTGGCTATGAGCAGAGCATGGGGAGGCCTTCAGAGGAGCTATACGGGCAGACCTGAAGTGGATCCATCAGTCAATGGACCCTGGCTTACCTAATCCTCCAGTCACCAGGTTACTTTTCTCATTGGTAGACACCACACCCAATTTCAGGAAAACTGATATTTAATGGTTGAGACATCACCATCATACTTAATATGTACAACATCAAAATGTTTACTATGTTTTCACACTTGTTGACATCTCATATATTGATGCTTGTTATTGATTGTCTGGGACAATGGTCCAATGTGCAACTGTTCTATTACTTTGTGTAAATCACAATAGAGATGTATGTACTGACCAGAAGGCTCAGGCCAGTCAATAAATGATTAACATGAATTGACCTTCTGTTAATTTGTCAGTTCAAACCTATCTGTGTCAACAACTTCTTTGTACATCATGTTGTCAAAATCTAATGTGATTGATTATGTGTTTGATTGTTTGGAGATAAATTAACTCATAATGACTTACTGAAGGGGGAAATAAAAAGACTCTAGATCTATCAACTGCTCAACATCCATGTTTTCTTCATCTAAATCAGGCTGAGAAGATTCTCCAGACTTTCCTCAGATTTGATAAACTAAAAGGGGGCTCCAGAGCTAAAGAATCATTGGAGAAGGGGCAGATTCCCAGTTAGTAATTACCATTCTCACCAGGGCCATAATCTATATCTCCTAGACAATACTTAATAGAACGAGACCTGCAGATAACTCAAGGTTCATATTCTGGGGTTATTGAAGATAGAAGAGGATGGGGCTCTACATCTTTTGTTAGAGATGGGGCATGCACTACAGTGATCTCCCACTCCCTTCAAAAATATATGACATATTGTGGGCTAAGTCCTGGATGGTTCCCATATATTAACCTTTAAACAATCACACAAAATACATGAACACGGTTATCTTTAGATTTTGAACATTGTCATTTTCTAGAATGTTTAACAGATACCATGTGGGGTATTGATTGACAGCCACATGATATGAATGACATTTATAGATAAATAAGATAGGTGACTGATCTTTACTCCTGGAGAAGGGGGCCATGTTCAATTAGGCTTATACTTCAGAAAGAGGTGCTCCAGGATGAAATATATAGTGTGTATCTACTCTACCAACACTACTTCTCTTCCGGAGAAGGTGTTCCTTTACTGTGGAGTCTGAAGCTTAACAGCATTTCATCAACCACCGGAAAATCTTATCCGTTGGGAAAACTCTGTCTAATTTCAGATTCTTTTCTTTACTAGGAATTAATTGTGGTTACTTCAGTGCCTGCTGCCTTTGGCTTTTCCAGCATTGACAGACAGACATAACATAGGGTGTTTTTAATATTGCACATGCTCTGTTGTATCTTTGCAGATCAGGGACTGACAAGCTTACGCGGATCAGACTAACTGCAATTATATTGTTAGGCAGAGCAAAGCAATAAATTATAGACATGGCGGAAACTGCAAAGTTTAGAGCCCAAATAACAGAAACAGGTAGGGAATGCGGGTTAGATGGCCTTGAGCTAGCTAACTATGTTTCGGAGGCATTCGACAAAAGAGAAAGACTGCAGGCTGAATTGGCTCTCAAAGAAAAACAGCTTCAGGCAGAATTGGAGGAGAAAGAGAAACGATTTCAAGCAGAATTGGAGGAGAAAGAGAAACGACTACAGGCTGAAATGGAAGATAAGGAGAGAGAGCGTCAACACCAACTGGAGTTGAGGAGAATGGAGATTGAAGTGGAGATCCGGAGAATAGAGAAAGGGAGTGGTTCTACACCCTCAACCTCATCAGGATCGCCAGTGACAGAACCACCTCCTCACGTCTCTCAACTTAATTCAGGAGCTATGTCATTTCCTCTGGACCCCTTTAATGAACAGACTGACCACATCGAAGGATTTTTATCACGCTTCGAGGCAATGGCTGTCAGCTGTGGGCTTGAAGAAAGTAGATGGGCGACGAAGTTGGCGCAGGCCTTAAGATCCACGGCGTATGAAGTGTTCTCAAGACTCACTAGAGAGGAACAACAGAACTACACAACACTTAAGACGGCACTCTTGAGCCGATTCGAAGTGGACGCCGAATCTTATAAACTCAGGTTCAAAGCCGCAAGGAAGGAACCGGGTGAGAGCTACGCACAACTAGTCGAAAGACTGAAGTCATACATACAAAGATGGACTTGCTTGGGAGGATTTGAGGAAAATTATGAAGGACTCCGTGAAATGATTATCATTGATCAGATCAAGGGGAAAATGCAGAACGAAATGAAGGCATTCTTAACCCAAAACGGGGCTGACCGCCTGGAAACTATAATCATCCTGGCAGAGAGATTTGAGAAATCTCAGAGGGAGATGGGAGGAAAGGGTCGTTCGAACAACACCCCCTCTCAAAACAAAACTCCACAGCCAAAAGAGGGTGAAAACACTGTAGCCACCGGGAAAAAGGGGAAATCCGAGAAAAACACTCAAAACTCAGTCCAAACAGCGCCGAAGGAGGACAAACCATTCTGTACCCATTGCAAAATTAGAGGTCACACATTTCAGAGTTGCAGGAAGAAGCCACCTCCACACACAGCGGCATGTTTGGCCAACCGAAAAGAGAGAAAAGTGAGCACTGGTGAAACGTCCAAGCAGACACCTCATCAAGACACATCATCTCGTATTCCGGTTGTAGAATCCATCTTGCTAAATGGATTCCAAACGACCTGTTTATATGATACTGGATTATCGTATGACTGTGTTGTTTCATCATCCTTAGTTCACCCTGAACAGGTGACAGAGGAAATAGTGGAATTACAGGGACCACTGAAGAGTTCAACAAATATGTCTCTTCCAGTGGCAAAAGTGAACATAGCCTCGCGGTATGTCACCGGGACAATCAAGGCAGCAATCTTGGATGATCCGATATATCCTGTAATCCTCGGCTGTAGATTTATCGTTCTAGGAGAACCTGTTCAACCTGTGGCGATGGCGACCATGACCACTCGATCCCAGGCAACAAAAACTCCAGAAACAACTACGCCAATCCCTCGAACGGAGGAACTGAAGAGGGCACAAGAAGCCGACAGCACCTTGGAACCCTGCTTCAGAAAACTGCCAAAATCACATTTACCTCTACGTAAAGGTGATCTGTTCATGAAGTCAGCACTTCTTTACAGAAAAGCAGGACGAGCTGGACAAGAGTTTAATCAACTTGTTGTACCAACTCAATACAGGACTCAGATCTTAGAGATGGGTCACAGTCTACCATTCAGTGGGCACATGGGTATCAACGCTACTACACAGCGGATTACCACTCACTACTTTTGGCCAGGGATGAACTCAGACATACAACGGTTTGTAAAATCATGCCCACAGTGTCAGAAAGTATCACCAAAACACCGGACACCACCGGCAATGTTGGGTGAATCGCCAATCACTGGAATTCCATTTGAGAAAGTGGCAGTAGACATAATCGGACCTCTCTCAGCAACGAAGAGGCGAAACCGATTCATATTAACGCTTGTGGACACAACAACCATGTGGGCCGAAGCAGTTCCTATGCCCAGCTGTGACTCCAAACACGTCGCTGATGCATTATTAGGAATATTCACACGTCTAGGATTCCCACAAAGGATCTTGACGGACAACGGTTCACAGTTTCGTGGTAAGCTCATGGAAGAGACCTTCAGACTTTTTCATGCACGCCATATCTTCAGTTCACCATATCACCCTCAGTCAAATGGACTTGTGGAAAGGTGGAACGGGACATTGATTAGTATCCTGCGCAAAATTGCCCAGGAGAAGACAGAGGATTGGGACTTGTATTTACCCGCAGCTTTATTCGCTTACAGGGAAGTACCCCATCACTCAACAGGTTTTGCTCCAGCCACACTGTTGTTTGGACGACCAATCAAGGGACCACTGGAGGCGTTACTTCGAACGTGGACTGATAATACTACAGATGATACAGTCGTGACTGCATCTACATATGTTGCCGAGTTGAAAAATCGTTTACAACACAGTTGGAAACAAGGCGAATGTCAATCTACGTCAAGCCAGACGAAGAATTGCTCGTAACTTCAACCGCAAGGCAAAGGATAGAGAGTTAGAGGTAGGAGAGAAGGTGATGTTGCTGCTTCCAACCAGTCAGAATAAGCTGCAAATAGGATGGAGAGGACCTTATGTAGTGACGGAGAAGATCTCACGTACCAACTACAGAATTTCAGTCAAAGGCAAGATGAAAGTATTTCACATAAACCTCTTGAAGAAATATCATGAAAGACCCTCAACCACCGAACCTGCACATCTGATGGCCATGAGTGTGGCTACTGAAGTCGAAGAAGGATCAACAATGGGAGTCGAGTGCCAACTGCAAGCCAAAGAGACCTTTAAGGATGTGGAAATCAATCCCAACTTAACAAAGGATCAGCAAAAGCAGATTAGGGAACTTATGGCAAAATATGCAGAAGTACTTACTGATAAGCCAGGAAGAACTGATTTGGAGGAATTTGACATGAAGTTAAATGACACAGTGCCTGTGCGAGTCAAGACTTACCCAGTTCCTTATGCAAAGCAAAAGACTTTAGAGGAAGAAATACAACAGCTGCTCACCGCAGGAATAATCTCACCATCTGAATCACCTTACAGTGCTAGCGTCGTCTTATTGAGAAAGCCAAGCGGAGAACATAGATTGTGCATCGATTATCGACAGCTCAATGCTATTACTGAATTCCAAGCAGAACCTCTGCCGGATCAGAATAAACTCTTCACAGCACTCAACCGAGCTAAGTACTTTACTAGGATTGATCTCAGTAAGGGATATTACCAGATTCCTGTAAAACCGGAAGTTAGACCATGGTTAGCTTTCAGCACGCCTGGAGGACACTATGAGTTCAACGTTCTTCCATTCGGATTAAGTAATGCTCCCAGCGTCTTTACACGTATGATGAGAAAATTACTTGACCCACTACAGCATCCAGACATCAGTCACTTCATGGATGACATCCTGATCGCAACTGAAACATTTGAAGAGCATGTAGAAACCCTGCATCTTTTGTTCAGGCGCCTCAGAGAAACTGGATTGACGGCTAGACCAAAGAAGTGTCAGATAGGATTCCAAGAATTGGACTTTCTAGGTCATAAGATATCTCATGGACTGATAACTCCACAAGAGGGAAATGTGGACAAACTCCAGAGAGCACCTCGTCCAAAAACAAAGAAGGATGTAAGATCATTTGTATCCTTATGTGGATTCTATCAAAAATACATCAAGGACTTCAATACTCTGTCAGCACCTTTAACGGATCTTACCAAAAAGGGGAAACCAGAGAAAGTCACTTGGTCAGCTGACTGTGAGAGAGCTTTCACAGCATTAAAGCAGGCATTAACTGCTCATCCAGTCTTACATCTACCAGACCTCGACCAACCATTCGTGCTGCGCACCGATGCCAGTAACATAGGAATTGGGGCAACGCTGTTGCAGAGAAAGGGAGATGTACCATCAGAGCTATTCCCTGTAGCTTATGCTAGCAGGAAATTGAATGCAGCAGAGAGAAATTACAGTACTATCGAGAGAGAATGTCTTGCGCTCGTATGGAGTGTACAGAAATTTCAAGCATACCTATATGGCAAACACTTCACAGTGCAATGTGACCATCAACCACTCATGTTTCTCGCAGCATCTAAGACTCTGAATGCCCGACTTATGAGGTGGTCGCTGCTTCTTCAACCTTACTCGTTCCAGGTTGAGTATGTTCCTGGGAAAATGAATGTGGGAGCGGACTTCCTGAGTCGACACCCAGTGCCTGATGAACCAGGTCAATCAGATGCAGAAGAGAATACAGGGGAGGAAAAATGGGAACAACTTGATAACTGAAAATGTTGGAAACATAGTTCCATACCATAGAACAATCTGGAGTGGGGCCATGTGGCATAACGCAGCCAACATTATTCATTTATCAACACCTGCCGCAAAAAGAGGAAACAACATTAAAAGAAATTGACTTCACAACCGCAAATGGAGATTGGGACTTAAAACTTAACATCGAAACTGGAACTGAACAAGTGACAAATGACGTGGATTCTTAGAAAGATTTCATCAGACCAAGCTCGGAACCCCATTGGATGGGAGAAACACGTGACCCGCCTTCGCGCCAGGGCATAATTAACATATATTACTATTTCATCAGAAATGTTAATAAGCCCGCACTTTTGTCTGAACTCGCTCCATGGACGGATGTGAGAAGATTGTGTGACCAAAAATTCAATGGGCAAGGCAGAAGTCTGGATCCGAGTGATCTTGGTGGCTACATACCAACAACCACCCAACACATCAGCAAATTAACCACCTAAATCAGACCTGAGGGAGGGAAGCCGAGAGAAAGAGATGAACCACAAGTGAGATGGAGGATGACTTGGCTATGAGCAGAGCATGGGGAGGCCTTCAGAGGAGCTATACGGGCAGACCTGAAGTGGATCCATCAGTCAATGGACCCTGGCTTACCTAATCCTCCAGTCACCAGGTTACTTTTCTCATTGGTAGACACCACACCCAATTTCAGGAAAACTGATATTTAATGGTTGAGACATCACCATCATACTTAATATGTACAACATCAAAATGTTTACTATGTTTTCACACTTGTTGACATCTCATATATTGATGCTTGTTATTGATTGTCTGGGACAATGGTCCAATGTGCAACTGTTCTATTACTTTGTGTAAATCACAATAGAGATGTATGTACTGACCAGAAGGCTCAGGCCAGTCAATAAATGATTAACATGAATTGACCTTCTGTTAATTTGTCAGTTCAAACCTATCTGTGTCAACAACTTCTTTGTACATCATGTTGTCAGAATCTAATGTGATTGATTATGTGTTTGATTGTTTGGAGATAAATTAACTCATAATGACTTACTGAAGGGGGAAATAAAAAGACTCTAGATCTATCAACTGCTCAACATCCATGTTTTCTTCATCTAAATCAGGCTGAGAAGATTCTCCAGACTTTCCTCAGATTTGATAAACTAAAAGGGGGCTCCAGAGCTATCAGAATCATTGGAGAAGGGGCAGATTCCCAGTTAGTAATTACCATTCTCACCAGGGCCATAATCTATATCTCCTAGACAATACTTAATAGAACGAGACCTGCAGATAACTCAAGGTTCATATTCTGGGGTTATTGAAGATAGAAGAGGATGGGGCTCTACTTCTTTTGTTAGAGATGGGGCATGCACTACAGTGATCTCCCACTCCCTTCAAAAATATATGACACCAGTGTGTGCCGCGTGGTTACACACCCGCTTCACACGCTTGATCCGGGACTGTTTCCGGATCCGGTCAGAGATATGCACTACTGAAGAGCTCAAATGAGGGCGAAACTAGAGTATAGTGCTTCCATATTGACGTGGATAGGCCTTAGGTTCATACCAGAATGTGATCGGCGTTGCCAGTAGTGGGTTGTGCTCAATATTTAAATTTCAAATCCCGAAGCAACCACATAATCAATTGATTATTGCTCACTGGATTTAGGAGGCCTGGTGTTCCTTGCCAGTGAGAAGTCCTGATCGTTCGGGTCCCATCGATTGACGGACGTCGGTCGCGGCGATTGGGCAATCTTGAGCATAGCCTACGATGGGTAGCGTTGTGATGTTCTGTTGTGATAATTTGGTGTGTCCAGTGTGTGCCGCGTGGTTACACACCCGCTTCACACGCGTGATCCGGGACTGTTTCCGGATCCGGTCAGGGATATGCACTACTGAAGAGCTCAAATGAGGGCGAAACTCGAGTATAGTGCTTCCATATTGACGTGGATAGGCCTTAGGTTCATACCAGAATGTGATCGGCGTTGCCAGTAGTGGGTTGTGCTCAATATTTAAATTTCAAATCCCGAAGCAACCACATAATCAATTGATTATTGCTCACTGGAGTTAGGAGGCCTGGTGTTCCTTGCCAGTGAGAAGTCCTGATCGTTCGGGTCCCATCGATTGACGGACGTCGGTCGCGGCGATTGGGCAATCTTGAGCATAGCCTACGATGGGTAGCGTTGTGATGTTCTGTTGTGATAATTTGGTGTGTCCAGTGTGTGCCGCGTGGTTACACACCCGCTTCACACGCGTGATCCGGGACTGTTTCCGTATCCGGTCAGGGATATGCACTACTGAAGAGCTCAAATGAGGGCGAAACTCGAGTATAGTGCTTCCATATTGACGTGGATAGGCCTTACGTTCATACCAGAATGTGATCTGCGTTGCCAGTAGTGGGTTGTGCTCAATATTTAAATAGCATATATCATCAGCCGTCACCATTTTTGCTGGAAACGGAGAAAAACGGGTCTAGGCAGACGCTCCTTATAAGGACAGGGAGTAAAGTTGAAATGAGCATAACGATTGGATGCGAAGTCCCGGCCTGGCCAGCTGAAAACCCGCCTAAAAGTAGTTGTCACTTGTGAGAAAATTGTCAGAGAAACAAGTCCCTTTTCCTATCCCGTGGAAGGTCTATTTTAGCGCCCAATCTCGCCCTCTGCACCACCGGTGAATTCATTGTACAGGTAGCCCCGGTTAACGTCGGGGTTATGTTCTTGGAAAAGGCGACTTTATGTGAAACAACGTATAGCGAAACACAATTACCCATAGAATTAAATGAAATACAGTATATAGTGTAGCACAGTAATGTTTATTTTGGTGGGTTGGAGGGCGAGTGGTAGTGTTATTGGGACGTAGAGGCATTACATTCTGCCTCTTCATCTGAGGATGAAACAGTAACGTCTTCTTGCCTCATTTCCTGGCTCTTCTCTGCTTGCACACAAACATGTGTCCAATGTCTGCTGCACAGTAACCACCCTCCTCAGTATCAGCACTCGCCGCTTCATGTGTTGTCTGAATGTTGTGCAGGTGTGAACACTTCTTAAAGCGTTCAATCCAACCACGAATCGCTCCAAAACTATCATCGGCACTACTAGTTCTGCTCTCACGCGCTTTCTTATCTAGATTTTCATAGATGAGACTTTGCTTTCTCTTGGATAACTATCTTGCTCACAGGCATATTCCGTTGGTTCTGGTCTTCAATCCAGACGGCCAATTGTGCTCCCATGTTCTCCATAAGAATACTTCTGGTACGAGTGATCTTGGAAGCACTCAAACGGGTTACGTTTTTAGCACCCTCTTTGATTTTGTCAGCACCTGCGTGAATTGTCCTTACCGTTGTTGGAGCTAAACTATAGACTTTACTGATATCAACAGCCCGATAGCCAGCCTCAAAACGACGTTATGGCGAAAAGTAGCGACCTAAAGTGAAGTTAGTCCCCTATGCGACAACGATGTTATAGCGAAACGACGTATACCGAGGCGACGTATAGCGGGACTCACCTGTAAATATTATGATGTGCCTCTAGATGCTTATTGAAGACATGTATTTTAATGGTATATGTAGATTGTGAAATTAAAAGATCAGTGCGTCATTGAGAGGATAGTCGGACTTGCTCGTTTTCTGCAGAAATGACACGCCTATCCCGCTGGAAAGTTTTGCCATGTTTCGCCTGCTGTGAGTGGTTTTGTTATTTGCATGTGAACGGTATCTCACTCACAATGCATATTTACAATTTGCTATGACTGCAGGAGCGCATTGAAGCACATTATTGCACAATCTTCCTCCAAATGTGGAAGGTACTTGAGAGTCTTGTGTTTTACTAACTCCTGTGTTTGGATAGTGTGATTAACCTGTGCTCTTTCTCATGAATATATTGAAAGTATGTGAGGGAGGAGCATGCTGTTCCCATGATATGTATTGCTCAGTAAGGGAGACAGCTAGAAGCACCATATGCCCATCTGTCTGCAGGAAGTGCCCTAACCGACAGCATAGCAATTGATGCATTGGATGAGTTTTATAAACAGCGTTCTCAAACACCCCTCTCCCCCTGCTCCTAAGAGTCAGGTGAGGGAAGAATAATGTACTTTAAGTGCAATCTTTGCTGAGGCCCTGATACATATCTATTAGATAGCTTTCATGTTAATTCATGCAATGATGATAATTGTTTTCATTTGTGTGTGTCTTACATTATAAATGTGGTTTAGGATTGTTTATTTAACGGCTGGGGAACAAGTGAATTTTGTTCAGTGGAAATAGGCAGGTTAATTGATAATGATGGTGATGGGGATGGTTTTGTGAACCGAGTCTAACCTGAGGGGAATAAAGACTGGGCTTTGCATTATAGACTTGGGATGATCATATATATATATATAAATATATCATGATGAATGTGTTTCAATATGCTTATGTCACCACACCTTTGTCTTGTTGTGATGCCTATGTCACACCAAGAGGCCTGTGTCCTGATTGGACGATAACATCTCAACTGAGCACCTGTCTCAACAGGAGGACCATATCACAACCGGATACCTCTATCACAACCTGTCTTTATCACAATGAAACTCTGTCAAAACAGGACAACTTGCTCTAATCTCTATGACCTTATCTTGTTCGGCTACCCTGATCTGGCAGGAGTTTATGTCATTGTAACATGATAACATCAAGAGGGAGCAGGTGTTGATGTTTGGTTTTGTAATGACATTTTATTTTATACAAATGTGTAAAGAAGGGATTGTGCATTTTTATGTCAGCAGGGGGCTGGATGGTGGAGTTGCTTGAAGCCCATGATGCCTAGCCTTATTGTCTTATCAACATTGGGCTAATGAAGAATTGGGAGTCTGAAACCTGATTGGCAGGAGGGTCTTAATTTCTCTCAGGACACAAGAGGAATGATGATTATGAATAGTGACCCCCACCTCATGGTCACTCACTTGACCATACAGCAGCCCAACATCTTATCTGAATAATGACCCCCACCTCATGGTCACTCATTTGGCCATACAGCAACCCAACATCTTATTTGAATAATGACCCCCACCTCATGGTCACTCACTTGACCATACAGCAGCCCAACATCTTATCTGAATAATGACCCCCCACCTCTTGGTCACTCACTTGGCCATACAGCAGCCCAACATCTTATCTGAATAATGACCCCCCACCTCATGGTCACTCACTTGGCCATATAGCAGCCCAACATCTTATCTGAATAATGACCCCCCCCCCCCCACCTCTTGGTCACTCACTTGGCCATACAGCAGCCCAACATCTTATTTGAATAATGACCCCCCGACCTCTTGGTCACTCACTTGGCCATACAGCAGCCCAACATCTTATCTAAATAATGACCCCCACCTCATGGTCACTCACTTGGCCATACAGCAGCCCAACATCTTATCTGAATAATGACCCCCACCTCATGGTCACTCACTTGGCCATACAGCAACCCAACATCTTATCTGAATAATGACCCATACCTCATGGTCACTCACTTGGCCATACAGCAGCCCAACATCTTATCTGAATAATGACCCCCCACCTCTTGGTCACTCACTTGGCCATACAGCAGCCCAACATCTTATCTGAATAATGACCCCCCACCTCTTGGTCACTCACTTGGCCATACAGCAGCCCAACATCTTATCTGAATAATGACCCCCCCCCCACCTCTTGGTCACTCACTTGACCATGCAGCAGCCTAACATCTTATCGTCTGTCATACAGTGTACTGTTGGATTAACATCATGAGGAATCAGACCAAAGGGTGAATTAAGACTTGGTGATGCTCAGATATTACCCCGAACACCAGTGTCAATCAACACCCTTAGATGATATACCAGGATAGGTAGCCCCTAAGTGCTCAACTGCCATTTTTCTATCAGCAAAATCCCATAAGAGTGATAAGCAACACTCTTAGGTGGTATACCAGGATAGGTAGCCCCTAAGTGCTCAACTGCCATTTTTCTATCAGCAAAATCCCATAAGAGTGATAATCAACACTCTTAGGTGGTATACCAGGATAGGTAGCCCCTAAGTGCTCAACTGCTAATTTCTTATCAGCAAAGATCCAGAGGATGAACAGTAGTTGATAAAAGCCCCAAGAGGTTGATTACAACATCTTGTTTATTGGTTATTGAACTGATAGAGAGGAGAGTTATTTTCAGTGTTTTCTGAAGGATTTGTCTGCATTACCGATGGATGTGTTTGCACTACTGAGGGATGTGTATGCCTTAATGAAGGATTTGTCTGCATTACCGATGGATGTGTTTGCACTACTGAGAGATGTGTATGCCTTACTGAAGGATGTATGTCCACCAGTACCCAGAAAGTGGTGCCAGCCCTATTCATAAGTTACAGCTAATTATGTAGAGAAAGCTGCACTGATATCACCGATTGTGGGATGGCCTTTTTGACATAAGACTGGTATTGCTGAAATGCCTTGTTGACTAAAGCTGAGATTCTGATATTATTAACCAGAGCTGCTGGACGGTCGTCATCTATTTTTTATTGCATTCGATGATGTAGAGAATTACCTTCTGCCCAATCTGAAAAGGACCTCCTGAATTGTTTGACTGACTCAAACCTCAGCTTCACTCGGCCATACAGCATATTTAGATCTCAAGTCATGGTTATGTCCTCTCGGGATCTCACTATGAAAGCATATAACAGGGTTGAGCCATGATATTTGACAACGCTGTTGACTTTCCCTAAACCAAATCATTGATGTAATGGGATAGGTCACAGAAGAAAAAGATTCCCAGTGCAGGTTGAGAGGACATATCAGTTAGATAGGACTTTCTTCGTGTATTTGTAGATGAGAGCTTGTTATCATCAAGTTGCAGATAGATTCGAAGAATTATTGATTTAATAATGTATGCATTTGTTGGTTGTTAATTTTTGGGAAAACATCAGATGGTATACACTGATTTTGTCATTCATGTGTTTGTAATTGATGGAGGGGATTTAATATTTACAAGCCAGACAGAGAATTTCCCCAAAACCCAGCAAGTATTCTATATAAATAGTTGGGTTGAAACCTGGAGTTTGTGTTTATAACTTGTAAAAGTTTTGTTCAAAAGTGGTGTTCACAATTTGTTATGTAACACTACGTTACCTTAGAATTTGATAATAGTGAGGGAGGGATCCATACACAAGGACACATTTTGAAATGGAGTGAGAGTATTTGTCCTCTAGTGTCTTTGGTAAACTTCCCTGATCATTTCGCATTCCAAAGGAGGCCCTGTCTTTACAAAAATCGTGTAGGACTTGAATACATTAGGATCTGTCTTTCACGTTGGGTGTTTCGGAGCCATACATAGATTTCCTAAGGAAGGATGATTAATATGGATAACCCATCCGGACAACCCCTAGTCATACGACCCACCTTTCTCATATCAAAAGGGAAAGAAGCACCTCATAGTTTAACTTGTATTTTGGTAAGGATTTTCGATCCGATATATCAAATTTGTTGGGAATGTGATCATGTCTGTGCACAGCCTTGTGTCTCGTGTGCTGCCACTGGACCATATCACAACCGGATACCTCTATCACAACCTGTCTTTATCACAATGAAACTCTGTCAAAACAGGACAACTTGCTCTCATCTCTATGACCTTATCTTGTTCGGCTACCCTGATCTGGCAGGAGTTTATTTCATTGTAACATGATAACATCAAGGGGGAGCAGGTGTTGATGTTTGGTTTTGTAATGACATTTGATTTTATACAAATGTGTAAAGAAGGGATTGTGCATTTTTATGTCAGCAGGGGGCTGGATGGTGGAGTTGCTTGAAGCCCATGATGCCTAGCCTTATTGTCTTATCAACATTGAGCTAATGAAGAATTGGGAGCCTGAAACCTGATTGGCAGGAGGGTCTTAATTTCTCTCAGGACACAAGAGGAATGATGATTCTGAATAATGACCCCCCACCTCTTGGTCACTCACTTGACCATACAGCAGCCTAACATCTTATCGTCTGTCATACAGTGTACTGTTGGATTAACATCATGAGGAATCAGACCAAAGGGTGAATTAAGACTTGGTGATGCTCAGATATTACCCCGAACACCAGTGTCAATCAACACCCTTAGATGATATACCAGGATAGGTAGTCCCTAAGTGCTCAACAGCCATTTTTCTATCAGCAAAATCCCATACGAGTGATAATCAACACTCTTAGGTGGTATACGAGTTGATGCTGATATTCCTCCATGCCATGATGACAAACCGTCCAGCATATCTCGTTTTATAGAATGTTAGACGAGCCTGCGTGCCCAATTATTAACCTTTTGAAAATAAAGTTCATTCGTTCGTGTCCGCCTGACTCGCCTCCGCTCCATGTTTAGCGCTATGACGACATACTGCAGTGTTCCCTTTCTCAGGACACGTCCAACAACTTTACCGCTGTGACGACATACTGCTGTGTTCCCTTTCTCATGACACGTCCAACAACTTTACCGCTGTGAAGACATACTGCAGTGTTCCCTTTCTCATGACACGTCCAACAACTTTACCGCTGTGACGACATACTGCAGTGTTCCCTTTCTCATGACACGTCCAAGAACTTTACTGCTGTGACGTCATACTGCAGTGTTTCCTTTCTCATGACACGTCCAACAACTTTACCGCTGTGACGACATACTGCAGTGTTCCCTTTCTCATGACACGTCCAACAACTTTACCGCTGTGACGATATACTGCAGTGGTCCCTTTCTCATGACACGTCCATCAACTGTACCGCTGTGACGACATACTGCAGTGTTCTCTTTCTCATGACACGTCCAACAACTTTACCGCTGTGACGACATGCTGCAGTGTTCCCTTTCTCATGACACGTCCAACAACTTTACCGATGTGACGACATACTGCAGTGTTCCCTTTCTCATGACACGTCCAACAACTTTACCGCTGTGACGACATACTGCAGTGGTCCCTTTCTCATGACACGTCCAACAACTTTACCGCTGTGACGACATACTTCAGTGTTCCCTTTCTCATGACACGTCCAACAACTTTACCGCTGTGACGACATACTGCAGTGTTCCCTTTCTCATGACACGTCCAACAACTTTACTGCTGTGACGTCATACTGTAGTGTTCCATTTCTCATGACACGTCCAACAACTTTACCGCTGTGACGACATACTGCAGTGTTCCCTTTCTCATGACACGTCCAACAACTGTACCGCTGTGACGTCATACTGCAGTGTTCCCTTTCTCATGACACGTCCAACAACTGTATCGCTGTGACGTCATACTGCAGTGTTCCCTTTCTCATGACACTTCCAACAACTTTACCGCTGTGACGACATACTGCAGTGTTCCCTTTCTCATGACACGTCCAACAACTGTTTGTGGAATAATGGCCACCAGCGACTAAAGCATCTTTAAGCTGAACATCAGGATGAGAGCGCACCACTGGAGAAGGCCAAACGGGAAGACTCTCCCCCGGGAAGTGTGAGGAACGTAATCGACGAGAGGTACTCGTCGAGTGGGTGTGGGAGTGGGGTGGGGATGTGGCTCCTTCTGACGACTGCAGCCCTGCTGTGAGCTCGCCCAGTAGTGGGGTTTCTAGCAGTGAACGTGGATGACATATGTCCGTGTAAAAAAAAAAAAATTATAAAAAAATAAATAAATTAGGGCCCAATGTTCCACAGGGGCCTGAGTCGTCGTTCAGATGACCACCCCTGCTGCTGACCCTGGGCAGATCAAGTGCAGATACTAGACTTTGATCTTAGCCCAAAGCTCGGTAATTTGACGGCGACTGTTGTTTTATTTTTAATAAAGGCTCTGGGGTTCCCACAGGGGTCAGAGCCTCCCCATCAGGGCCTCACGTCCCTGTGTGTCATTCGGATGACGCCTCTGCATGTGGCCCTGGGGAGATCAAGTACAGATACCACACGTTGATCTAGCCAAAATATCCAGTTTTTGTGTGTGTGTGTGGGGGGGGGGTAAGGTCTGGTGGTTCCCCAGTGGCAAGAGCAGCCCCTTAAGGTTCCCACTTCCCCCTGTTTTTGTTGTGGGCCATTTAGTCGTCCCACCATGTGCCATTAGAGGCCCACTGCCAGTGGACCGTCTCTTTACTTTAGCCAGACCAAGCGCAGATAAATCTACACTTGATCTTAGCCATAACGCCGAGAAGCGACCCACAATTTATTTAGCCTTTCAAAGGCCAGACAAAAATATCGACAAAAGTTTTGGCCAAACAACTCTCACATTATATGTATATTTGAGCGTCGGTGGTGCAGTGGCATAAATAAAAGATATGTATATTTAATGAAAAGCAATCAAAGCGTATTATAAAAATGTGTTGTTTAAAAAACAATATCCATAAGTAATATATCAGCTGTGTTAAAAGTCTGTTCATTTTTAATTAAGATTCTAACTCAAAATATTGCGGAATAGCAGTAAAAGTTGATTTACAAATGAAATTAATGAGAAATTAAGAAAGTAATTCTCAGAACTGTAAATGTTAGAAACATATTTAGATTGGGTAATGTCCCTTAATAACTTATGAAGTTATGTCCCACTTCTTATGTTAATTTTCTTTGTTGTTTTTGTGTATGTGGCCTCCCCGAAATTATTTGAACATAATTATTTGTAAATTCAGTCACCACTCAACAATTATGCTAGCCTGTTGTTATGATAATTTGGACATGCAATTAATAAAAAAAAAATAAGAAGATAAACAAGCGAAGTACCATTTTATGATTTTTCATCATGTGCATTGTATTTGGTTTTGATAACAATAATTAGTGTTAGTAGTAGCAGCCTTTTATATTTTGCATGATGGGAAACACACTGACCAATAAAAAGATGACAATTGCAAAGAGAAAATTATTGTTGAACTGCTACATAGATTGTGTACAATTATATGGGTGTACATTGTGTACAGTCAGCAGAAAACATGGCAAGCATCTGATGGCAGGGGAGATGTAGCTTCTGAGGAACATGCAAAGAATGCCACGGAGAAACAGGGGAAACAAACCAGCAAGTCCTGCAAGTAAGAAATTAAAACCATAAACTGATGTGCGAAATTAAACTAAGACAGTCAAGATTAATTGGGCTCGTTATTTAAAAAAAAACAACTCACTTCTTCTTATAGACCTCGCCGTGTGGTGAAGGTAATCATGTCTGTGCACAGACTTCGGTCTCGTGTGCTGCCACTCATTTCTGATGTGGATGTTTCTCGAGGTGGTTATCTCAAACTGCACGGCATTTTCTATCTTGGTCTCCCCCTGCCTCTCCTCCGCGCTAACTTTCCCACTGTGACGTCATACTGCAGTGTTCTCCATTTCCTGCAGTGTTCCCTTTCTGTGAGCTCGCTTAGCGGTGGATGTTCTAGTAGTGAACATGGATTACATATGTCCGTGTATCAAAACTTATTTTGTGTGTATTTATAAGAGCGAGCGGTTCCCCAGTGGTCAAAGCCGCCCCATGAGGTATCATTTTCCTTTGTATCATTCGAATGACCACTCCTGCGGTGACTCTGGTCAGATCAAGTGCAGATGACAACACTTTGATCTTAGCCAAAGGGTCGATTGATTGATAATGGCTTTAGTAAAAATAAGGGCTCGCGAGAAAGTTACCGCATTAGGTCTCCACGTAACTGTGTGTCATTTTAACCAAAAGGATGAGAAGCTATTTAAAGGTGATCATTGGATGGCCTTTAAAATGCCTGCTAAAAATTTAACAACAATTGTAAGGACTGCTGGCATATTTGGCGGGATATTAAATTTGTATATATTATTCTAGGAAAGCCAGGAAAGCAGATTATAAAAATATATTTTGCAAACAACTAAATAATAAAGTTACGCGTGCTAATACGCTGATTAGTTTTCTTTAACATATATAACTGGAAAAAAAATTGGAGAGTGACAGAAAATGTTGACTTGAAAATATAATTAATGAAAAATTAAGAAAGATAATGACAACACTGTAAAGATTAGACATATTTTTAGATTGAATAACGTCCTTCAAGATTATAAAGTGTTATGTCCCATGTCTTAATTTATTTATTGTGTTCCTTTTGTTCATGGGGTATCTACGGAAGTTGTTTGAACAAAATTATTTATAAATTCGGCCACCACTCAACAATTGTGCTAGCCTGATGTTATGATAAACTGGGCATGCTCTAAATGAAAACAAAAATAAGGAAATAAACAAGCGAAGGACCATTTTATGATTTCTTATCATGTTCATAATATTTTGTTTTGATTATGATAATTAAAGTTCGTATGAGCAGTCAGATAGGTAGAAAATTATTAGAAAAAGAAATATTGTTCCCAATAAACACTGATAGAGACACATTTAAAGAAATCACGTTTAGCGTTTGTGCATTGGCACCTTTCCGTCTTGACAGACGATAGTTTGGTACATTGTGCTTCAAAAAGGCTTAATAACTGTCATATGGCAATAACTACGATCCATGGCGGTGGCGAGTGTGGCTGGTAAGGCCAATTCTTGCTGCAAATGTTTGCCCACAGTAGGTGCATGTGAAAACATGGTCATTTCCACCATTTTGCACCATCTTACGTCTCTCACGCTCTGTGTGTGCTTTATCTGCAATCATTTTCTCCTTTGTCTTTATTCCATTTCTGATAGTTGCCCTCCATGCAACACGTTCAGCGGCGACGTGCTCCCATTGTGCATTATCAATGCCTGTATCAATCATGTCCCGCTTACACACATCTTTGTATCGTAGTAGAGGCCGACCCTGAGATCTCTTACCCGTCTGTAATTCACCAAAAAAGATGTCCTTTGGTATTCTACCATCATCCATCCTCCTAACGTGTCCTATCCATCTAAGTCTACGAAGACTGAGCATGGAATACACCGTCACACAACCTGATCTTTCCAATACTTCAGTATTTGTGATTTTGTCTTGCCACTTATTACCAAGTATTCTTCGCAGACACCGCATATGAAAGCTGTTTAAACGTTTCTCTTGGCGTGAGTAAGTTGTCCAGGTTTCACTGCCATAAAGAAGAGTACTAAGGACACAAGCTTGGTAGACGATGACTTTTGTTTTGGCAGTAAGCTTCCTGTTCTCCCAGACTCTTTTTGCTAACATGTTCATTATGTTGTTGCTGCCTTGCCAATCCTGATGTTGATTTCCTGATCGAGGGATAATTTGCTATTTACCTCTGATCCAAGATATGTAAAATGGTCTACTATCTCCAGTTCGGCGTCGCCAATAAAGATTGATGGTACACCATGTGCACCTTGTGACATAATCTGTGTCTTCATTTTGTTAATTGTTAAACCAAATTCAGAACAAGCATTGGAGAATGCAGATAGTAGATGTTGTAATTCTTCCTCAGAGTGGGTCGTAATCGCAGCATCATCCGCAAAAAGCAACTCACTGATTAGTACCCTGCTAATTTTGGTCTTGGCCTTCAATCTCTGAGCATTATAGAGGCCACCATCTGAGCGTGAGTGAATGAATATACCGTCATCCTGATCACGAAAGGCATATTTCAGTAGAAGTGAAAAGTATATCCCAAAGAGGGTGGGGGCTAGTACACAACCTTGCTTAACTCCACTCTTGATTTCAAACTCTTCTGAAGTTGAGTAATCAAACTTGATTATACCCTTCATGCCTGTGTGGAACGATTCCACAATGGACAGAAGAGTTGGTGGAAAGCCAATCTTCTTTAGTGCTTTGAACAGACCCTCACGACTGACCAAATCGAATGCATTTGTGAGGTCGATGAAGGCAATAAACAGTGGCTGATTTTGTTCCCGGCATTTTTCTTGCATCTGTCGCAATGAGAATATCATATCAATGGTAGACTGGTTCTGACGGAAGCCGCACTGTGATTCGGGGTAGACTTGATCTCCCAGGACTTGAAGTCTGCGCAGGACAATTCTGGCAAATACTTTCCCAACAATACACAGAAGTGAGATACCCCTATAGTTGTTGCAGTCGCTCCGATCTCCCTTGTTCTTGTACAGCGTTATGATGTTTGAATCTTTGAAATCCTGTGGGACTTGTCCTTCTCGCCAGCATAGCTCTATTAGCTGGTGGATCTGTAGAGCGAGGGTGTCTTGCCCACTCCTGATCACCTCTATTGGAATCCCATCCTTACCTGGAGCCTTGCCAGATGCAAGCTCATTTATAGCACACTTAACTTCTGTTATAGTGGGAAGTGTGTCCAGGTGGTCAAGAGTTGGCAGGGCCTCTATGGCGTTGAGGGCATCATCCGCCAGCTTGGTATCACTTGAGTAAAGCTCTAAATAGTGCTCGACCCATCTATCCATCTGTAGCGAAACGCCAGTGGCCCATGTCCTTATGCATTCTTTTATTCTTGGTAAACAGGGGGAAACGGCTTTCGGAAGCTCTCAGTTCTCTTGTTCGCTCAATTCTCCATGAAAGATGGTTCTTTTGGTTATCTTCATACCACAATCTTTACATGGAGCGAGTATATATTTGTCTTTCCTTTCGGGTAGTCCCGAAGGAGCGCCTTGCGTCAAATGTGCACTGGTGCAGCGGCTGGTCAATTGATGGCCGTGCCAACACCTACCGTTTGATAGTTGCAGCCTGTCCAGTGAGTTAAAGATTACGACAGAGATGCAACATACTACTGAAGTGGTGTAAAGGTAAATTTGGGTTTTCGTTGGTCCAGGCAAAGCTTGGCCTATAAATATCTATTGTCTTAACGACTGAGAGGATATAGCAAAACAGCAGTCTTGCCATGTTGGGAGGGGGTGACCGTTAGCCGATCTGGCTACGCGTCTTGTTCTTAGCATAGCAGGGGGAGTGAATCTGAACAATATATCTCCCCAGAGGATTTCATTTGTTCTTGGCGGCAGATGAGCTCTTGCTATCTTTCTTCCTACGGCTTACCGTTACTTAGTAGCATCTCTCTTTTAAATATAAGCACCTTAGATAGCTACGGTGTGCTCCTTGGGAATGGGGTCCACCAATCTATGATCTATCTTCTTGAGCCGGAAGAGGCTATCCACAGTGCTATCTGTTTCGTCTTTTACTCGATAGGATGATGTCGGGAAGATAATGGGCTTCTATATCTCACTGAGAGAACCTGAACTCATCTACACTTATGGCTTGTGCAGGGCACTGCCGGTACATTGGCGCTACAGCTCAGTCGAGAGCGGCGGCCGGGAGGGGTGGTATCTTCTTTCTTAGTCTTGCTGGCAATAGGGAACGAAACTTCTTTACATACATAAATGTATCCACACCACACCACAAGATCTTGGTTGCAAGAAAGGCATGGTTTGCAAGTGAGAGGAAAGCATGGAAATGAATGTGCCCAATAATAATAAAGGCTCGGTATGAGAGTGGAAAGTGTGTCTTGTAAACAAAACGTTCCTGGGGTGGACAACCTGACATCCATCAGCTGGAGGTCTACTCAAGCCCGGACGTAGCCAATCCAGGGGCTACCTGACATGTCCGACGCATTCAAGCAATGGTGTTGGTAAGCCGAAATGCATAACTAATATGTGGTGCTTGAGTCAGCTTGATCCCTCACTCGAATGTTTGTCCTTTCCAGGGTCCTTTTTTGGTGGACGTGACCAAATCGGACAGTATCCACACAGCTTCTGTGCTTGAGCCAAATACGTCTGATGAAGCCAGGTCAATGTATTAGCCATATCACACATGGTGTGCTTAACTCTGAGAGAGAGACAAGGGCATATCTTGAGGAAATGACATAGGCTCGAGAACAGTTATAATCTGGGTTGATCCTGTATACCATGAGAAAATGACAATTTGCAGTAATGGTGCATCTCGGGTCCTTTCATTGACATAGGCCCGAGAGCAGGCAAATTCTAAGTGAGTCTACGCATGATTATCAGGCATATCCATTTTGTGCCAGACATTGAAAGACGCCTAATCTATGTTAAGTCCATGAACAATTCCTCAACAACCAGTGGATTTGATTCTACAGAAGCCTGTTGAACTTACACCCAATTACCGGGAAGGAAGGAGATTCCAGCAAACAGGGTGAGATGTATATGGACAGATCGGACAGTTTATGAAGCTGGGACTGTGACTATGGCTACTTGAGGCCATGTGCCTGAACTTTATCTGTGTTGTGTCGGTTTAGAACTTTCTGTGTTAACTGCCTCGATGTTTTTCTGTGCTGTCCTGTATTGATTTAATAAATCAAGTTTTAGTTTATTCCAACGAGCACTGTGTTATATATATGGATCAGCCAGAGGAACACGACAGGAAATAGGTCCTTAGGTCGAAAGAAAGAGTGACAGTGAGTCCCGGGAAAACGGAGGAGGGTTGGCAGGTAAAGACCTATCACAGCCAGGGCTATAAAGAGAATAATTTTGAAATATTGTGATAGGGCTATTTGGGACCCTCTACATAGCTTGTTACAATTTCTGGGGGCACGTCGCGGGATATTTGAAATCCTGGTGGAGTTCTGGCTGATTTAGTGATAGGGGACAGATATTCTTGTCTACTATCAATAGGTTCTGCCTACCGTGCCTGGCTATTGTCTATACTCTTCCTGGCACAGACTGACCGACATATGACGTGTTGTGGTCGTGTAATGTAACTTGTTGTGTACTTGTGAGTGCAATTTAATAGACAATTACCTCTACCCTTACCCTCTGAGTTTAAGATGGCATCAGCTGGGTTTAATGTCGCTGACGTACAGGCTACAGGGCGTGAGATGGGCTATGATGGAGCGGAGTTACAGAAATATGTGCAGGAAAGGGAAAGAGACTTCAGAGAGGCTGTGCGCGAAGCCAAGAAAAGGGAGGCTGAGCAGGCAGTCAGAGACCATGAGTTCCGTATGAGGGAGTTGGAGCTAAAAGCTCAAACTGCCAAGGAAACCGAGGGGGCAGTGGGAGGCGCTGTTCTCCCTGACTCAACATCTTCTAGTGGCGGTCCATATCAGGCAATGAAGTTCCCTTTGCTCCCGTTCGATGAACACAAAGAGAAGATCGACCAGTATCTTCAAAAATTCCAGTCGATGGCTTTGGCTATGGGACTGGAACGTGGGAAATGGATTTTGAAAATCTCGCAGGGCCTGAGGGGGACAGCGTACGAGGTCTACTCAAGGTTGCCACCTGGTATGGAGAATGACTATGAGGCTCTGGAAAAAGCATTATTGAAAAGGTTCCAGATGACAGCCCATACATACCGTCAGCAGTTCAGAAAGTCCAAGAGAGAGCCAGGAGAGATGTTCGCAGCCTACAGTGTTCGCCTGAAGTCTTACCTTTTGAAGTGGATGTCATTAGCTGGATTTGCTAACGACTATGAAAGTTTGGAAGAATTAGTGGTCGTTGACCAAATGAAGAGGATGATGCCTAAGCCATTGCAAACCTTCTTGCTTGAAAATGGGGCAGAAAGGTTAGACATAGTCAACACATTGGCGGAAAGGTATGTGCTAGCTCATGGGGATAATGGGGAATTGTCACAACCCAATCCCCGACCACCAGACACCTGGTCTGGAAAGAAGAAGAACCATAAAACAGCTCACACCAAGAAGGAGGATCCTTTCGAGAAAGTTCTTATTAAGAAACCCTCTGGTAAGAGTCCACCTGGATCTCCTAAAAGAAAGTGGAGTGAAAAGTGGTGCGCCTATTGCAAATCTCCCACACACAATACGGTTGATTGCCGGCGTAAACAGAAAGACTCTCACTATGCTGCTTGTCTTGTAGAAACCGGGGAAGGGTCTCACAAGGAAGTAGAAGGGAGGGATCTTGGGAACAATGATTCAGAAAAACCACCAGTAGTAGAAACGGTACTTGTGAACGGACAACCAGTTGAGTGTCTCTATGACACCGGTCTGCAGTTTGAGGCTGTAATTTCATCACACTTAGTGAGCCCGGAGCAGCTAACCGGGGAATCTATTGAGATTCAAACGGCGACAAAGAGTGCGGTAGCGATGTCTCTTCCAATTGCGAAGGTAGACATCAAATCAAAATATGTTACCGGCACTATACAGGCAGCCGTTCTGCTAGATCCTATCTTCCCAATGATCTTGGGTTGTCGCTACGTCTTTCTAGGGATTCCAACCGAACCCATGTACGTAGGGGCGATGCAAACCAGATCTCAATCGGAGGATGAGCAGACGCCGGCCTTGATCGTGAATCCCTTGCCTGGGGAGTTACGAGCTGCTCAAAGCCAGGATGCTACTTTGCAACCTTGCTTCAATCAGTTGCCCAAAAGTTCTGACCCACCAAGACGGGGTCAGTATTATATGAAGAATCGGTTACTGTACCGGAGAGCCGGAGTGGAGGATCGCCAGCATGGACAGCTGGTAGTTCCTAAGGCTTATCGGGAACAGCTTCTTCATATGGGACACACCATTTCATTCAGTGGACATATGGGTGTCGGGGCAACTATCCAGCGCATTTCCTGCCATTACTACTGGCCAGGGATGACTGGAGACGTGCGTAGGTACGTCAAGTCGTGCCCAGAGTGCCAGCGTGTGGCACCAAAACACTGGACGGCTCCGGTAGTCCTGGGCGACATGCCCATTATGAACTCTCCTTTCGAGAGAGTTGCCATCGATCTTGTTGGTCCTCTTCCTCGGACTAGGAAGAGGAATAAGTACATTCTCACGATGGTGGATTGCTGTTCCATGTGGGGTGAGGCGATACCTTTAGCCACAATCGACTCTAAGCGAGTGGCTGATGCACTGATGGAGACCTTTACTCGGTTGGGATTTCCCAACCAGATCCTAACGGACAATGGGTCTCAGTTCTGTGGTAAGCTGATGGAAGAAGTCTTTCGTATCTTCCAGACTAACCACATTCACACAAGCCCATACCACCCTCAGTCAAATTGGCAAGTAGAGAGGTTTAATGGTACCTTGATGACCATGCTTCGGAAGCTGGCTCAAGAGAAACCAGACAGATGGGATGAGTATATCTCAGCCGCCTTGTTCGCCTATCGGGAGGTTCCCCATGGGTCGACCGGGTTGCCACCAGCCACTCTACTATTCGGGAGACCTATTAAGGGTCCCTTAGAAGCCCTATTGAGATGTTGGACAGAGGAAGAAACTTCCGAAGAAGTAGTATCCTCATATAAATACGTCGAAGAGATAAAGAAGAAACTCCAGACGGGTTGGGCTTTGGCAGCTCAGAATCTGAGAGCGGCCAGAAAGAGACACGCGGCCTACTACAATAGAAGGACGAAAGATAGGTTTCTTAAAGTGGGGGATCGGGTTCTGTTGTTACTTCCAGTAGGTTCCAATAAACTCGAAATTGGTTGGCAGGGACCTTTCCCGGTGGAAAGGGTTGTGTCCCGTACCAATTATGCTATCCGGATCAGGGGGAAATCTAAAATCTTCCACATTAACCTCCTCAAAAAATATGAGGAACGATCCGATGGTACTTCTCTCCCACTCATGACTATGACGGTCGCGATGGAAACTGAATCGGGCGAGAACGCGGATAGGGGGTATCCATTACACCCTGGGGAAACCTATAGGGATGTACATATAAATCCTGATCTGTCGGCTGAAGAAACAGATCTGGTCATCCGTTTGTTGGAGTCCCATCAGCAGATCCTTACCGATCGGCCAGGGCGGACAGGGTTGGTCGAGTTTGATATGACTCTGACTACCCAAGACCCGGTTCGCCAAAAAATATATCCAGTGCCCTTTTCGAAAGAGAAGGCCCTGGAAGCCGAAATCCAGAAGCTTCTGGATGATGACATCATAACTCCTTCGACTTCTCCTTATAATGCCGGGGTTGTCTTGTTGAGGAAGCCAAGCGGGGAGCACCGCTTATGTATTGATTACAGGCATTTAAACAGTTGTACGACATTCCAAGTTGAGCCGTTACCAAACACAAATCAACTGTTTGCCAGATTAAATAGGGCAAAGTACTTCTCAAAAATCGATTTAAGTCGGGGATATTATCAGATCCCTGTGAAGCCTGAGGTTCGGCCCATGCTCGCTTTCAGTACTCCGAGCGGCCATTACGAATTTAAGGTGATGCCTTTTGGGCTGAGCAATGCGCCCAGTGTGTTCACACGCATGATGAGAAAGTTATTAGACCCTTTAAGGGATCCCTCTGTCGTCTCGTTTATGGATGATATTCTCATCGCGTCTGACAATCTGAATGATCACCTGAAATCCTTGGAACAAATCTTCAAAAGGTTAAAAGAGGAAGGGTTAACCGCCCGTCCAGCCAAATGCATGATTGGCTATCAATCCTTGGAATTTCTGGGACACACTATTACCCCAGGGGGACTGGTACCGGAAGAAAAGAATATTGAAAAGGTCCGTCTCGCACCCCGTCCTAGATCCAAAAAAGATGTTAGGTCTTTCTTGTCTCTGTGTGGGTTTTACAAGAAATTTATTCCAAAGTTCAACGAAATTGCGGCGCCGTTAACCGAGACTTTGAAGAAAGGATCGCCAGATCTTATAATCTGGACCCCGAGCTGTGAAAAGGCTTATGGGAAGCTGAAACAGGCGTTGGTGGATAGGCCAGTCCTGCAACTCCCAGATTTGGAGAAAACGTTTGTTCTGAGAACCGACGCGAGTAACATAGGGATTGGGGCAACTCTGTTGCAGGAAGGGCGAGATAATACTTCGGTGCTGTGTCCGGTGGCATATGCCAGTCGAAAACTGTTACCCGCCGAACGGAATTACTCCACCGTCGAACGGGAATGTCTAGCTCTAGTGTGGGCGGTACAGAAATTTCAACCTTATCTGTATGGAGTCCAGTTCAAAGTGCAATCCGACCATCAACCTCTGACGTTCTTGGCAACTTCTAAGAAACTGAACGCGAGGTTAATGAGATGGTCATTGCTCCTACAACCGTATCAGTTCACGGTCGAATACATCCCCGGAAGGGAGAATGTGGGAGCGGATTTCCTATCACGACATCCTATGGTTGAATGTGAGGGTGGGGTCATTCGAACAGAACCACTGACAGTAGAAAGTTCGTAGGGTTCGACTTTCTTAAGAGGGGGCCTATGTAGCGAAACGCCAGTGGCCCATGTCCTTATGCATTCTTTTATTCTTGGTAAACAGGGGGAAACGGCTTTCGGAAGCTCTCAGTTCTCTTGTTCGCTCAATTCTCCATGAAAGATGGTTCTTTGGGTTATCTTCATACCACAATCTTTACATGGAGCGAGTATATATTTGTCTTTCCTTTCGGGTAGTCCCGAAGGAGCGCCTTGCGTCAAATGTGCACTGGTGCAGCGGCTGGTCAATTGATGGCCGTGCCAACACCTACCGTTTGATAGTTGCAGCCTGTCCAGTGAGTTAAAGATTACGACAGAGATGCAACATACTACTGAAGTGGTGTAAAGGTAAATTTGGGTTTTCGTTGGTCCAGGCAAAGCTTGGCCTATAAATATCTATTGTCTTAACGACTGAGAGGATATAGCAAAACAGCAGTCTTGCCATGTTGGGAGGGGGTGACCGTTAGCCGATCTGGCTACGCGTCTTGTTCTTAGCATAGCAGGGGGAGTGAATCTGAACAATATATCTCCCCAGAGGATTTCATTTGTTCTTGGCGGCAGATGAGCTGTTGCTATCTTTCTTCCTACGGCTTACCGTTACTTAGTAGCATCTCTCTTTTAAATATAAGCACCTTAGATAGCTACGGTGTGCTCCTTGGGAATGGGGTCCACCAATCTATGATCTATCTTCTTGAGCCGGAAGAGGCTATCCACAGTGCTATCTCTTTCGTCTTTTACTCGATAGGATGATGTCGGGAAGATAATGGGCTTCTATATCTCACTGAGAGAACCTGAACTCATCTACACTTATGGCTTGTGCAGGGCACTGCCGGTACATTGGCGCTACAGCTCAGTCGAGAGCGGCGGCCGGGAGGGGTGGTATCTTCTTTCTTAGTCTTGCTGGCAATAGGGAACGAAACTTCTTTACATACATAAATGTATCCACACCACACCACAAGATCTTGGTTGCGAGAAAGGCATGGTTTGCAAGTGAGAGGAAAGCATGGAAATGAATGTGCCCAATAATAATAAAGGCTCGGTATGAGAGTGGAAAGTGTGTCTTGTAAACAAAACGTTCCTGGGGTGGACAACCTGACATCCATCAGCTGGAGGTCTACTCAAGCCCGGACGTAGCCAATCCAGGGGCTACCTGACATGTCCGACGCATTCAAGCAATGGTGTTGGTAAGCCGAAATGCATAACTAATATGTGGTGCTTGAGTCAGCTTGATCCCTCACTCGAATGTTTGTCCTTTCCAGGGTCCTTTTTTGGTGGACGTGACCAAATCGGACAGTATCCACACAGCTTCTGTGCTTGAGCCAAATACGTCTGATGAAGCCAGGTCAATTTATTAGCCATATCACACATGGTGTGCTTAACTCTGAGAGAGAGACAAGGGCATATCTTGAGGAAATGACATAGGCTCGAGAACAGTTATAATCTGGGTTGATCCTGTATACCATGAGAAAATGACAATTTGCAGTAATGGTGCATCTCGGGTCCTTTCATTGACATAGGCCCGAGAGCAGGCAAATTCTAAGTGAGTCTACGCATGATTATCAGGCATATCCATTTGTGCCAGACATTGAAAGACGCCTAATCTATGTTAAGTCCATGAACAATTCCTCAACAACCAGTGGATTTGATTCTACAGAAGCCTGTTGAACTTACACCCAATTACCGGGAAGGAAGGAGATTCCAGCAAACAGGGTGAGATGTATATGGACAGATCGGACAGTTTATGAAGCTGGGACTGTGACTATGGCTACTTGAGGCCATGTGCCTGAACTTTATCTGTGTTGTGTCGGTTTAGAACTTTCTGTGTTAACTGCCTCGATGTTTTTCTGTGCTGTCCTGTATTGATTTAATAAATCAAGTTTTAGTTTATTCCAACGAGCACTGTGTTATATATATGGATCAGCCAGAGGAACACGACAGGAAATAGGTCCTTAGGTCGAAAGAAAGAGTGACAGTGAGTCCGGGGAAAACGGAGGAGGGTTGGCAGGTAAAGACCTATCACAGCCAGGGCTATAAAGAGAATAATTTTGAAATATTGTGATAGGGCTATTTGGGACCCTCTACATAGCTTGTTACACCATCTGCTGTTTCTTATCAGTGATGATTTCTCCAGTCAAGGTTTTCAGCGGTGCACTTCTTTTGATCATTGGACCACAGGCTTTCTTTATCCCTTCATACATGCTTCTGATGTTTCCCTTATCACTTGTGATTTGAATGGACTCACATAACTTGATCCAATAGTCATTCGCACACTGCCTGGCAGCCTTTTGTACATCCTTCCTCGCTTGCTACAGCTCACTCAGAGTGTTACGTGTTGGTCTTTCCTTGTTTCTTAAGAGAGCTATCTTCTTTTTATCAATCAAGGGCTGCAGTATCTGGCTGTTTGCCGCAAACCAGTCTTCCCTCTTATGATCCACAGTGCCGTAAACCCCTACTGCTGTTTTATAAATAGTTTCCTTAAGTTTACTCCATTTATCATTTACTATACAATTTTCTGATGTATCATTGAAAGCGTCCTCAAGTTGCTGTTGAAATTCAAAGCACTTTCCAGGATCGTGAGTGTTAATAATATTAATCCTGGGGCTAGACTTGTGTTTAGCTGTGTAGATTCTCTTTGGTCTCAGTCTAACCCTTGCAACAACCAAAGAATGATCTGTATCACAGTCAGCACTGTGGTAACTTCGAGTTAATGATGTATGGTTCAGATGTTGTCTCCGTGTGATAATGAAGTAAAGCTGATGCCAATGGCCGGATCTTGGATGTTTCCATGTGACCTTATGCATCTCTTTTGTTTTAAAAAAGGAGTTTGTAATACATAGGTCATTTCTAGTGCAATGCTCCAGCAGCCTTTGCCCATTATCATTCATGCGACCGATGTTGTATTTTCCAAGGCACACTGGCCATGAACTCGAGTCCTTGCCCACACGAGCATTGAAATCACCGAGCATATAAATGTAGTCGGATTTTGGAACTGCCTTGATCGCCGAGTCTAGCTGCTCATAGAATGTATCTTTCACATCATCAGAGGAAGTGAGTGTCGGTGCATATGCAGTGAGAATGGTGGCAAATCCACAAGAGGTTGCCAAGCGCAGTGATAATAATCTTTCATTACCTCCAGCTGGGATATCAATCATTCCCAGTAGCGAATTCTTCACTGCAAAGCCCACACCGTGTTGCCTTTTTTCTGCCTGCCCTCTTCCCTTCCAAAAAAGGTGTAATTGTTTTCCCTGAGTGACCCTTCCTCAGCGAGGCGAGTCTCCTGCACGCCAGCAATATCAATGTTAAGACGATTGAGTTCAGCATCAATCACAGCCGTTTTTCTCACATCGTCAATATTTGTCAAGTCAGTGGAAAATCCTGGACACATGGTTCTCACGTTCCAGGTTGCAAGCCGTAGCTTGAGGTTTTTATTATTCTTTTTATTAGTACCTGGTGCATTGGTTTTACAGCCTGCGATTCAGATTTTGTCCTAGCCCCAAGCACCCATTGAAGCAGGCAGGCTGTGGCGGATCAGCACCCAATTACCCGGGGGCTGCCCAGCTTGAGGCGGGCGGTAGCTGATCAGTGACACCTGTAGGTGTCTCCCACCGTCAGAGGCAACGCGTGGCGCCCCATGTCTACGCCAACTGACAAGGACTTATAACCCGTAACAGTTGCCTCTCGCTTTGATTCCGAGACCGGTTAAGACCAGGGATGGAGTTATTGCCTCTCCATAGCACAAAGCCTGGGCTAAAATAAAGAAACTATGTGTTGCCCATGCAGCATGATCCCTCTCTCGGCCTGCCTAGTACACTCCAGAGGAAAGTTAACACCTATACATCTGGAACAAGACAAGCTGCAGAAGCTGCCGGATCAGCAAAGCAATGCTCTAACTGTCCGCCTGTCGGAGCTTCGATCCTAGACCAGCTGCCAACAAAGGCTTAGGGCCTGGTCTGCCCTGCCATGACTTATTTTGTCTTTGGGTTGCATTTCCTCGAACCAGGATAAGGCTAGTACCCTCCCTATTGCACTCTTCCGCCCGAAGCCGTTGGCACAATGTGGGGTGTCGGGTTTGGTAAGCGCCGCCCAACATTCGGCGCTGACAGAAAGCAGGTAGTACCGTCTACTGTCATACGGTAGCTCAGTCATATCTGACTAAGACCTGACTTGTTTGTACAAGGATATAATCCTATAAAAGAAACTGCATTTAAATCTTCAATGCTAAATTTCGAAACAAAAAATGCCTAGAAAATCATGTTTCGCCAATTCACAGAGTGAAGCGGTACAACTATCTCTGAACTGTTATAACATCTGATGGGAGGAGCAATGAAGACATTAGATCAAGCATCGATATGTCAAAGATGCCATTTGCTGGATGGAAATCATACTGACCAATAAAGTGATGTCGATTGCAACGAGAATCAGAGTGTTGAAGTGCTACATAGATCATATACAATTATGTGGATGTAAATCTTGTACAGTAAGCAGAAGAACTGGCAAACAACTGGGGGAAGTGGAGATGTAGTTTCTGAGAACAATGCAAAGAGTACCATGGACAGACAGACAAACCAATGAGAAATTCCTACATGGAAGAAATAAAAACCGTGACTGATTAGAGAAATTAGATGTAGACAGTCAAGATTGTTTGGACACGTTATGAGAAGGAAAATTAAACAAAAATAACTAATAGAAAGTTTAGTAACATTTGGAAAGATGGGAAAGGAACAAGGGGAAGGGAAGGAGATAAATATCTGGATCGCTTGATCACATGACATAATCGGGACAAGAACACATTGCTGATCCACGACTGGTGATTACGGGAAATGGCAAAACATTACCTACCAGCTTATCGGTATGACACATGATGGTGATTGTGACAAAACGCGATTATCTGTCTTGGGTCGTCAGGATTCCGCACTATTTTGGCGCGTCATCGGGGACTTTCCCAGCTAAGAATAGACTGAGGGAAGCCGATGAAGGACTTACGATCTAGAATATTCTCGAAACACCGAAATTCGAGTAACCCGTGATGCTGGGTATCGCTCTAAATTCTCGTGCAGAGAGATCTAGAAACTCTAGGCGGGGAATGACGGTTTTCCCGAGAAAGTATCTTTTCTCGAGAAGCACTCGCTTCTAGTGCGCATTGAGTTGGCACGAAGCGGGAATGTGGCTAAATCAGTCATTCACTTACTGTCGTTGCCACAGAATAGACGCAGGCCGAATGTGAGCCGTTTTGTGTGCGTCTCCCCTCAACCATTATGCGGCTGACTGTTAGATCAAGGAAGATGAGAAACCCTTGAACAGTTCGGAGCTGTCTGGAGGTCTGGTTGTCCATACAGGTAGATAATTGTTTAAATCATTTAACTTTGTACGTGTGTTCCACACGCCATTGTTCTAACCTCATTACCTATGCGGATGTCCTTGCATACTAATTAGCAAACCGATCGATAACGCAGTTGATGGCGAATCGTGTTTGTTTACCGTGTGTTCGCGAAACAGCTGTTAGGAACGCCGTATTGTGTTGTAGGCGATTTGGGTTCCAAATATGTGTACCATATTTTGACAATCGTTACATCTATTAGGTTGCTGTGTTAGAATAAAACCTAGTTACTTGTGCCGGATGGAAACCTAGATTAGTTCAGGCAGTTGCTGATGCCCGAAGTACGGTTAGAAAACCAGGTAAGTTGGTAGGTGGAGTTTCAGACAAAATTGTGCTTAGTTACTAAGTAAAGGAAGAACTTAGTTCTGTGCCACCAGGAATGATGTAACTATGGTGTAATAACTTAATAGTGAATTCATTGTGTGGAACAGCGGATTTCTGTGTCAAGGTAAGTTGCTTTGGTGCTATATTTATATATATATATATGATGGGACATTGTGTGCATATATATTAGATCATGGCATGTGATACTTCCTGGAGTAAGTCCGAACGCCGAATAGGTCGTCGCGAGATAACACTGCGTGCCGTCGCGATATAAATGTGCGTTCTGAAATCTTGTCTCAGCTATCCTGTCTCTTTCGTACTGGCGCTAGTGCGAGTGAATGCTCAGGTGCTGGAAGTATGGAAGGATGCTAGGAGGCTGCATGAGACTGGGGAAATATAGAATATGGGGGAGGTAACGCAAGTTATGAAAGTATGTGTTGGTAGGCCAAGCCAACGATGAAGTTCCATCCATGCCAAGGCTAACCCACTTGGGGAGGACAGAACTGGAAGATTACCCTTGGAACATGTGGGGAACATGTATTCTCAAGAAGGCTTCTTGACTCTAAGGCAGAGTCTGATAAGAAGAGTTTGCTAGGGCAGGGGCAGGTGGTCCCACCAGCAAACAGGCTTGTGTACATAGTGGATGTGATCATGTCCTATTCCTATATCCCGAGGGATGGGATATTGATCCAGTTTATGTTTCTTAATGTACATTGATGATGTTAGGACCGAGTCTAGGGACTCTTTACCTATGTTTAGTTCGATTAACTTAGAACTATAATAACAGCCTAGTATCACTACTGACGTTAGCGACGACTGGTAGATGATTAGGGAGAGGTGAGACCAAAGATCAGACTCGTCATTCTGATTTCTTGCTCTGTTTGACGGGCTGTTCTGTGAGGCCAGCTGACATTTGCAAACCCATGCTATACTACTCTCCATATAGAGATAATGCTTTAGTTATATGCATAACTAAGTAGCATGACTGAGAGTTGAGTAGTTATTGGTAGGATGCATGTGGACTTATGTTTGGGCCAGTATACTCTCACCGGTCGCTCTTCCTTTTCAGGAGTTTGCCTGTTGAGGAACCAGTCAACTATAATGTTGTTGGCAGGAAACCACTTCGTGTGACAGAGCGAAGGGTTCAGTTCTTTACTTATCACGCCAGACTCCACCACATCAGGTACCCAATATTGATTCACCATGAGTGAAGGTTGCCTCAAGACATACAACCACCCTGAAGGTGCCCGTGTGAGAAGTGTTGGTTTGTGATTGTCCTGATAAATAGACGACACTCTGTTTTGTGATGAACAGTTCAGCATGTTGAGTAATCATGCTCAACGACAGGGAACACCGGTCCGTCTAGTTTGACGGGGGTTCTGCCTAAACGCAGAAGTAAATACTTTTCAGGACACTTGAATGGTTCTTTGGACAGCTCTAGTGGCAGGTCTTGAGAAGAACTTCACCAGTTAGTGACAGGTGTCAAGGTAACCCGGTGGAAGGGACTATGGGATTATAGTCCAACCTGAATTGTTGCCGTGAAATAGTCTGATTCTATTAATGTACTGTTGCAGTATCAAGAGTATCAACTGTGTTATCCAAGAACTCAGTAACATTTCAGTAGCCATATCTGATTCTACAAGCAGTATGACTGTAGGAGACCATTGAATTGGTCTGAGACCCTTTTCCATTCATGTTCCGGTGCTGTGATAAAGGGACCATTAAATTGGTCAATACCATAGCGGTTCTGCAGTAAGACTGTGTGATAAGTGACAGACCATTAGCTTGGTCAGTGATTCGTTAAGTTCTTCGAAGTAACGACTACTTGGAGTCAAGTCCAGGAAGATTGTCTTCCAACTGGTATTGTTCGAGAAGTGTATTAACAGTGACTCCGTGGGAGTGATATAGATGCAGTTGGTCCAGTGAAGTGTGGTCCAGCAGTGACTCTAGTGTTGTGGATCCACGCTCGGGAGACAGAGTGGTCTCCAAGGTTCTAGTCATCTCACTGGAAGGAAGCCGGGTGAGTGGCGGACCGACTGGACGGGACATCTGCATCCAATCTACTTCTCAACTCGATGAAGATACCTACATCTCTGAGTCTATCTCTACTCTATCTTCTATTTGTGTAAATAGATTCTTCTATCAGGACGTTCATTTCAGTTCTATATTCTCAAGGGTAGAATAAACTTTATGTAAGTTGACTTGCTCTTTGTATAATGATTGAGTGTGGTCTCGGACGATGCCTCAGTGTTCATTGTTCCACAGGTGTAGGTAGTTAGTGGGGGTCTAGAATCTGGAGGGGCTTGTAGACTTAATTAACTAATATGAGATCAACCACAGAGGAAAAAGGTGTATCTGCTCATCCAACCCCTGGGGCTAGAATACACGGGAGTGCCAGAGACACCTAGGGTGTGGTTCACTCTCACTACCCAAGGTGAACTCGTCACACTCCATACAGAGTGGGGGCCCGTCCGGGATTATTCCAAGCTCTCTGTGTGTTGTAGACCTCTCACATAGTGATAGGGACTTAGTCTTTATCCTCTACTTCAGTCTACATAAGATTCTACTACTTCTACCTATCTCCTAACTGTCTGACAGACATTTGTGTTGTGGTGATTAGTTAGTACTATTGATTATTGATTCATTGTATTGCTTCACCCACACATACTTGAGTACCCACATATCATAGTCAACATGTCTACCCAAGAGTTAGACTTAGACAAAGTTCAGGAAACTGGACGTAAGTCTGGTCTAGAGGGAGATGCTTTGAAATCCTATGTGCAAGAGGTGGAAAGAAATTTTCGCCAAGAGGAAAGAGAGAGGAGGAGAGCAGAAAGAGAACTGGAAGCCAGTAAAGTGGCTCTTGAGGAAAAGAGGATAGCGGCTGATACTGAGATGAAACGGCTTGAGTTGGAAGCCGCGAAAGAAAAACGTGACCATGAGTATCGAATGAAGCTACTTGAGGCACAAGTGCCTGCTACAGGTGTAACTGATGGAGCTATGGGAGGAGGTGTACCTCCTGGCTCAGAGTCAACCAGTAGACGTGACTACCAGGCTATGAAATGGCCTTTACAGCCGTTCGAACCCGAGAAGGAGCGGATAGACCAATACTTAGAGAAGTATGAAGCCATGGCTATTGCAATGGGACTAGACAAACAGAAATGGTGTTTAAAACTCTCCCAGGGACTCCGTGCCGAAGGTTATGAGGTGTATGCACGCTTGCCACCGGGTCTACAGAATGATTACCCGGCTCTGAAAGCGGCTCTCTTGAAGAGATTCGAGATCACAGCGCACTCATACCGAAGGAAGTTTCGGACTGCGAAGCGAGAACCTGGTGAACTGTTTTCATCATACAGTGTGAGATTGAACTCATACCTTCTTAAGTGGATGGCCTTGGCCGGATTTAAGGAGGAGTATGAAAGTTTGCGTGAGTTGATGGTTGTAGATCAGATGCGAATGCAAATGTCTAAACCCTTGCGAAACTTCTTAGGTGAGAATGGGGCTGAGAGATTGGATATAGTCACCAAGTTAGCCGAAAGATACGTTGAAGTCTATGGCGAGACTGGGGATACCAGTCCAACAGATCCGAGATCGAAAGATAAGGATCAAGGTAAGTCAAAGAAAAAGAACAGAGGTTCTGATGAACCCAAGAAACAGGTAGGCTCTTTAGAGAAGATCTCTAACGTCAACCAAGGTAAGAATAGCCCACCTAGTTCTCCAAAGAGGAAGTGGAGTGAACAATGGTGCAAATTCTGCAAGTCCAGCACTCACAATACGAGTGAGTGTAGGAGTAAGCCCAAGGACTTTCACTTTGCTTGTCTTGCAGAGGTTAGGGATAGACCTTGCAGGAAAGTGAAGCCGGTTGATGGGAATGGAGAACCAGAGCGACCTCCAGTGGTTGAGGAAGTAGAAGTGAATGGGCAACAGGTGTTGTGCCTCTACGACACAGGATTGCAATTTTCATCTGTAATTGCATCCCACCTGACAGGCCCAGAGCAACTCACCGGGGAGATGACGGAGATACAGCCAGCCAGTAGGAGTGCTGTAGCGCTACGTTGCCCGATTGCCAATGTGGAGATTCGGAGCAAGTACGTTACTGGACGCATTCAGGCGGCAGTCGTACCGGATCCTCTCTATCCCCTAATTCTTGGCCGGAAGTACGTGTTTCTGGGTGAACCAGAACACCCTAGCATCCATACGTCTAGGCAGGTCAGAGGTACAGAGGAAGAGGGTCTCGAAAAGGTAAGTCTCCGAAATACTCACCCGGATGGAATGAGTAATGCTCGGAGCAAGGATGCGACGGAGTGTCCTTGTTCAGAACGGTTGCCCAACAATAAAAACCCGTTAATTCAGGGTAAGTTCAACTCTGATAACCAGTCGCCGTTAATTCAGACCGGAACAGAGAGAAGGCAGAGGGAACGTAAGTTGGTTCCTGAGAGCTACAGAGCTAATCTGCTGCGAACGGTACATGTCAGGTCCCCAACCGGACATCTGACTGTAGGGACAACCAGTAAATGTCTATCCCGGTACTATTGGTGGCCGGGAATGACAGGCGACGTGCGCAGGTATATTAGGTCTTGTCCTGAGTGCCGTAAATGCACACTTGAGAAACGGACGAAGACGAAGATATCCTTAGAGGTTGGAGACCGAGTTCTAGTACTCCTCCCAATCGAGGGGAACGAATTCGAAATCGGGTGGCAGGGCCCATTCCTAGTGGATAAAGTGGGTCTCCACAAGCACTATGGAGTGGTGTTCCTGGGAAAGTCTACTACTTTCCATTCCAGTCTCCTCATGCGCTATGAGGGGAAGCCCGATGATAAGTCTACCAGCCCAAGGGCGCAGAGATTCGCTGAAAGAACGGTTCGGGGTTCAGGTCAGGTAGCGGAAAGCCTGTCAAACCATAGGCAGTCCTATATGTATGTGCAGGTACCTTCTTCGGTTCAGCCCGGTGCTCGGGGGAACATGACCGGCCAAAGGAACACCCGCAGTGCTAGCTACACTGAGAACCGTGGTCGGAAGAGGTGGGTTGTGTCAGAACGGACACAAACCCTTGGTCCCTCCATCCGACCGACTGCAGTCCAGCTGGGTCCTCGAAAGGGGAAGCTGGAGTTGCAGAAGTCCAGTAAACTCTGGCAGGAAACGATCGTTAAATCAGATCGAGACGGGAGCTCTGTTCCGCAAGACACTGCGAGATGCCCGATCGCAGTAGCGGAGTAGGCGTTGATCACCCGTGATACTGAATAGCTTGTCACCCCACCTAATGTGGTAAAAGTATTCTATACAATATTGACGGGTTAGACTTCCTCACCCGCCATCCGGTCTCTAAGAAGAAAGAACGAACGACATAGACAGCTTCTGCGTAGAAGTGGAACGACGGGGTCGATCCTCTTAAAGTGGGGGCCTATGTGACAAAACGCGATTATCTGTCTTGGGTCGTCAGGATTCCGCACTATTTTGGCGCGTCATCGGGGACTTTCCCAGCTAAGAATAGACTGAGGGAAGCCGATGAAGGACTTACGATCTAGAATATTCTCGAAACACCGAAATTCGAGTAACCCGTGATGCTGGGTATCGCTCTAAATTCTCGTGCAGAGAGATCTAGAAACTCTAGGCGGGGAATGACGGTTTTCCCGAGAAAGTATCTTTTCTCGAGAAGCACTCGCTTCTAGTGCGCATTGAGTTGGCACGAAGCGGGAATGTGGCTAAATCAGTCATTCACTTACTGTCGTTGCCACAGAATAGACGCAGGCCGAATGTGAGCCGTTTTGTGTGCGTCTCCCCTCAACCATTATGCGGCTGACTGTTAGATCAAGGAAGATGAGAAACCCTTGAACAGTTCGGAGCTGTCTGGAGGTCTGGTTGTCCATACAGGTAGATAATTGTTTAAATCATTTAACTTTGTACGTGTGTTCCACACGCCATTGTTCTAACCTCATTACCTATGCGGATGTCCTTGCATACTAATTAGCAAACCGATCGATAACGCAGTTGATGGCGAATCGTGTTTGTTTACCGTGTGCTCGCGAAACAGCTGTTAGGAACGCCGTATTGTGTTGTAGGCGATTTGGGTTCCAAATATGTGTACCATATTTTGACAATCGTTACATCTATTAGGTTGCTGTGTTAGAATAAAACCTAGTTACTTGTGCCGGATGGAAACCTAGATTAGTTCAGGCAGTTGCTGATGCCCGAAGTACGGTTAGAAAACCAGGTAAGTTGGTAGGTGGAGTTTCAGACAAAATTGTGCTTAGTTACTAAGTAAAGGAAGAACTTAGTTCTGTGCCACCAGGAATGATGTAACTATGGTGTAATAACTTAATAGTGAATTCATTGTGTGGAACAGCGGATTTCTGTGTCAAGGTAAGTTGCTTTGGTGCTATATTTATATATATATATATATGATGGGACATTGTGTGCATATATATTAGATCATGGCATGTGATACTTCCTGGAGTAAGTCCGAACGCCGAATAGGTCGTCGCGAGATAACACTGCGTGCCGTCGCGATATAAATGTGCGTTCTGAAATCTTGTCTCAGCTATCCTGTCTCTTTCGTACTGGCGCTAGTGCGAGTGAATGCTCAGGTGCTGGAAGTATGGAAGGATGCTAGGAGGCTGCATGAGACTGGGGAAATATAGAATATGGGGGAGGTAAACGCAAGTTATGAAAGTATGTGTTGGTAGGCCAAGCCAACGATGAAGTTCCATCCATGCCAAGGCTAACCCACTTGGGGAGGACAGAACTGGAAGATTACCCTTGGAACATGTGGGGAACATGTATTCTCAAGAAGGCTTCTTGACTCTAAGGCAGAGTCTGATAAGAAGAGTTTGCTAGGGCAGGGGCAGGTGGTCCCACCAGCAAACAGGCTTGTGTACATAGTGGATGTGATCATGTCCTATTCCTATATCCCGAGGGATGGGATATTGATCCAGTTTATGTTTCTTAATGTACATTGATGATGTTAGGACCGAGTCTAGGGACTCTTTACCTATGTTTAGTTCGATTAACTTAGAACTATAATAACAGCCTAGTATCACTACTGACGTTAGCGACGACTGGTAGATGATTAGGGAGAGGTGAGACCAAAGATCAGACTCGTCATTCTGATTTCTTGCTCTGTTTGACGGGCTGTTCTGTGAGGCCAGCTGACATTTGCAAACCCATGCTATACTACTCTCCATATAGAGATAATGCTTTAGTTATATGCATAACTAAGTAGCATGACTGAGAGTTGAGTAGTTATTGGTAGGATGCATGTGGACTTATGTTTGGGCCAGTATACTCTCACCGGTCGCTCTTCCTTTTCAGGAGTTTGCCTGTTGAGGAACCAGTCAACTATAATGTTGTTGGCAGGAAACCACTTCGTGTGACAGAGCGAAGGGTTCAGTTCTTTACTTATCACGCCAGACTCCACCACATCAGGTACCCAATATTGATTCACCATGAGTGAAGGTTGCCTCAAGACATACAACCACCCTGAAGGTGCCCGTGTGAGAAGTGTTGGTTTGTGATTGTCCTGATAAATAGACGACACTCTGTTTTGTGATGAACAGTTCAGCATGTTGAGTAATCATGCTCAACGACAGGGAACACCGGTCCGTCTAGTTTGACGGGGGTTCTGCCTAAACGCAGAAGTAAATACTTTTCAGACACTTGAATGGTTCTTTGGACAGCTCTAGTGGCAGGTCTTGAGAAGAACTTCACCAGTTAGTGACAGGTGTCAAGGTAACCCGGTGGAAGGGACTATGGGATTATAGTCCAACCTGAATTGTTGCCGTGAAATAGTCTGATTCTATTAATGTACTGTTGCAGTATCAAGAGTATCAACTGTGTTATCCAAGAACTCAGTAACATTTCAGTAGCCATATCTGATTCTACAAGCAGTGTGACTGTAGGAGACCATTGAATTGGTCTGAGACCCTTTTCCATTCATGTTCCGGTGCTGTGATAAAGGGACCATTAAATTGGTCAATACCATAGCGGTTCTGCAGTAAGACTGTGTGATAAGTGACAGACCATTAGCTTGGTCAGTGATTCGTTAAGTTCTTCGAAGTAACGACTACTTGGAGTCAAGTCCAGGAAGATTGTCTTCCAACTGGTATTGTTCGAGAAGTGTATTAACAGTGACTCCGTGGGAGTGATATAGATGCAGTTGGTCCAGTGAAGTGTGGTCCAGCAGTGACTCTAGTGTTGTGGATCCACGCTCGGGAGACAGAGTGGTCTCCAAGGTTCTAGTCATCTCACTGGAAGGAAGCCGGGTGAGTGGCGGACCGACTGGACGGGACATCTGCATCCAATCTACTTCTCAACTCGATGAAGATACCTACATCTCTGAGTCTATCTCTACTCTATCTTCTATTTGTGTAAATAGATTCTTCTATCAGGATGTTCATTTCAGTTCTATATTCTCAAGGGTAGAATAAACTTTATGTAAGTTGACTTGCTCTTTGTATAATGATTGAGTGTGGTCTCGGACGATGCCTCAGTGTTCATTGTTCCACAGGTGTAGGTAGTTAGTGGGGGTCTAGAATCTGGAGGGGCTTGTAGACTTAATTAACTAATATGAGATCAACCACAGAGGAAAAAGGTGTATCTGCTCATCCAACCCCTGGGGCTAGAATACACGGGAGTGCCAGAGACACCTAGGGTGTGGTTCACTCTCACTACCCAAGGTGAACTCGTCACAGTGATTAAGAAATCAAAACAAATGTTTAGTGGGAAGGTTTAGCTTCATAACTTAGATACGGAGACTTCCACCTCTTTGCTTATCAGGGCAATGGTCTGTTGGAATTGTCTGTGCCTATCAAAGCAGCGGTCAGGAATCAATCCCTATGAATGGCTGAATTCTCTTCTTTTTTGTTTTAGTACTGCTAAGATTTGTTAATAATGAAAAACATGTGCTGAAGCAGATGCGATTCGTTTTCCCGAACCAATGTTGTGTAAACAAAAAGTCTTCATGTTCCATTGAAAATTACCGTGGTAGACACTGTAAAATACTGTAGGAATATGTGTGTTGCAGATTTCAGCTTGGTGATCATTTAAGATGGCGAAATATGACCGCTCACGCTTAGCGGCATGGCAAATATTTCAGCTTGAATGATTCGTTGATTTGCTTGTTGTCTGACTTCTGACACTTGAAGAGATACAGAGAAATAAGCCAGACAATAAACTGTGCAATCTACTGTTTATGTCTTCAATATTCAAAAACATATACTGGTTAAATACGTGAGGCGGGTAAACTGGCAAAGGATCGACAATCCATTCGGAGGGTGCCATGATGAGACGCTACGTTCAGTAAAGGACCCGATACTTGATCATCATCATCTGCAACTTTTGCCGTCAAGGGTCATGGGGAGAAATAGTGTCTTCTTTGGCGTATAGCCAGTGCTAGTAACTGGTGGTTTTGCATTCTAACGAGATGGCCGAACCATCTGAACTTCTGCTTTTGATATATGTGGCTGAAGGTGTTGATCTCACTGTCTGTCCGATAACACCATTTCTTTCTCGGTATCAGAAAGTTAAGTTGGCAGCTCCCCTCTAGCCCCTCATCTGACAGATATAGATTTTGCGTGTGGTTCAGATGATGTCCAAGTTTAACATTGGCAACATAGGGTTGTTTTAAATGTGCTAATCTTATCTGTCGTGCGGACATAAGTATATTTGGATGTTTCAGCATAAATGACAATTATATATACAGAAGCTCACTTGCTTTATGACATCTGACCTAGATTTCTCGAAATTAGATGTCAATAGTTACCTAGTGTTGCCTTAAGAATAATGTTTGTACAACTGTTAGTTCTCTAGCAACTGTTTGTTTCCATCGACAACAAACTTTATTATAGTGGCGGACTGTTGTGTTAGCATTCTTGCATTAGCCGTATGCATGTACGCGTGTGCTAGCTTTTGGTTTGCCGGAACTGCTGTCTGTTCCACTTCTCGCAGTGAGGCGTATATTGTGTGATCTTCACAGACACATAAATGCAGCAGTATGGGGTGACCCTTTGTCGTGAAGTTGGTACCACGACTAACGTCTATTTTATGTTAAGAAATGTGGACAACGAATAAACAATCCAAGGATAAAACTGAAGCTTTCAAACTTTGGAAATATTGTCGAACAGAAGGAGTGCGATAGCAAGAGAAAAGAAGCACCAAAACTCTAGCAATATTGCTCCAAGCCACTTTACAAAATTAATGTGAATGGAAAGCCACGTGTGCAGGTCAATAGTGTTTTTATCTATATCAATTAACAACAGACGACGGCAGGTGAGAGGCAGACATGAGTATGAGAGTGTAGACAGACTAATATTCAACAATATGAAACATATTCTCCTATCAAATACATTTAAATTACCAAACGAAATACAAACTAATAATGATCAAGTGTTACGTTTACTATGTATTAAGGAAAGGATTTTCGATCCAATATCCCAATTATTTCGCGAAGGTGATCATGCCTATGCACAGCCTTGTGTCTCGTGTGTCACTGGTTTCTGACGTTGAAATTCCGTCATGCCATGATGCCAAACCGTCGTTAGAAGGGCCTGCGTGCCTAATTCGTAACCTTTTGAAAATAAGGTTCACTCGTTCATGTCCCCCTGCGTCTCCTCCGCTCCAACTTTACTGTCGTGATGACATAATGCAATTTTCCCTTTCTCAAGACACGTTATTTTGGGATAACCGTCACCAGCGATTAAACCGTCTCCAATCTGGAAATAAGGATGTGAGCGTACGACAGGAGCAGGACACAGGGGAATACTCTCCCCCGGGAAGTGTGAGGTACTGTGATGGACGCGAGGTGCTCGTCGAGGGGGTGGGAGTTTGGGGGGGGGGGGGGTGTACGTGAATGACGTATTTCCGTCTAAAAAAAATATCTTATTTTTTTTTAAATTATGGCGCAATGTTCCACAGTGGCCAGAGTTGTCCCATGAGGTTCCACTTCCCCGCGTGTCGTTCAGATGACCCCCCTGCTACTGACCCTGGCCAGATCAAGTGAAGTTACTACACTTTGATCTTAGCTCAAAGCTCGATAATTTGAAGACCATTGTTGTTTTGTTTTTTTAATAAAGGCTCAGAGGTTCCCACAGGGGCCTGCCCCTCCCCATCAGGTCCTGATGTCCCTGTGTGTCATTCGGATGACCGCCTCTGCTTGTGGAACTGGCGAGATCAAGATCAGTTACTACACTCTGATATCAGCCAAACGGCTGAGAAATATAACATCCACAGTTTATTTGGCCTTTCAAAGGCCAGTCAAAAATATAACATCATCTAGAATTGCCGCGAAGTCACTAAACGTATATGTATAAAGCATGTAATCCATGAAAGCAAACTACCAAAATTTGTTATGGAAAAGACAATGTAATAAAGTAATATATTAGTTGTTTTAAAATACTGTTTACATTTTATCAGACGATATAACGGTAGACATTATATAATAGTGGTAAATGTTTATTTATAAATGATATTAACAAAAAATTTGTAATGTAATTGATGGAGCTATAAATGTTATAACTAGTTTTAGCTAAAGTAATGCCCCTTAATATGTTAATTCGTTATGTCCCTTGTCTTAAATTAATTTTCTTTGTTCATTTTATTTATGCGGCCACCCCCGAAGTTGTTTGAACAGAATTGTGTATACATTACGAATGGTATGGTTTTCTTAAGAAGATGCTATTCGTATGCCCTGACCATTGGTATGTAATCAAAAAGAGACGACAGTTGTTTTTAAACCATGGTAGACAGTAGACGAACGAACGAACGAACTAACAAACTTTATTTTAAAAGGTAACAAATTGGGCACGCAGGTCCGTCTTACATTCGGCCCTATCGATCACTCATCTTTCATTCATCAAATGTGCATGTTACATTTACATAAGGAAAAAAACACATCGTCAAATGGATTTTGTAAGCATAAACAATGCATACTACGCATGGTACATTCAGTACATTCAGTAGACATGACTGAGAGTATGCGTGTTCTATAGTTCAGCTTTACTGGAGAGTTTTGGCCATCATAAACCATAACTGTAGGAAGGGAAAATCCCAACTGCATCTCCCAGTGGTAGAGGATGGAAAACCCGCAATGGTGTGACAAACGCAGCCCTGGGGACCGAGTATTCACCGGGATATTTGGACACATCTGCTGCTGAGCAGAGCAGGGTACGCACTTGTTCTGATAAATGGCTGTCAAACGCAGACATAAAAGACCCCGTGTGGATGTGGACGTCAAGGGGAAACCATTACATTATCTTCCCAAGATTTCATGAATAGTCACATATCAGAGGCAGTGAACGACACTAATGGCTATCTTAGGACATCCTCGTCCGGTAGGGACAGTCGTGAGCCACAGGTGACACTAGACCCTCATCCAGCTACTAATGAGAAAATCATAATGAATAAATTTAAAATATAAACTAAATATGGGAAATAAATTTGAAATAAGAATATGGAATGTTAGTACATTAAATGAGTTGGGACAGTTGAACAATGTGATAAGAGAAATGGAAAGCGTGAAAATGGAGTATATTCTAGGCATTGGTGAGATCAGATGGAAGGTATGGTCAGAATTGCAACCGAAAAGCACGCAATAATTTATTCTGGAGGGGATACACACAAGAAAGGAGTAGAACTAATATTTGATTAAAAATAACAGCCAAGTCAATTAATGTTTACTGGTGTATTGCAGATAGAGTTATTATGGTCAAAATGAAAGGCAAACCAATAGAAATAAATATTATACAAGTATACGCATCAACAACAAGTAGCAGTATTAAATTTCTCCTTGCATTATCTACGGGAAGATGCTGGAGAACTGATGGAGATAGCCATGTGTAATGGAGGCTATTCTTTACAAATCAAAGACATAGAGGTATGCGGTGGGCAAGGGTCTCTTCTGGTGCCAGGAGGGTAGTGTCGTACATGGAGATCTCCAGTGACAATATCCTGCATACAGGGCTCTCTTCTGGTGCCAGGAGGGTAGTGTCGTACATGAAGATCTCCAGTGACGATATCCTACATACGGGGTCTCCGTGGCGAAATAGTTCAGCCACCCACGTCACGCTCCGGAAGTTGTGGGTTCGACATCGAATACGTCTTATGGTTCAGCCGTTTCTGTGGCGTAGGCGTTACGAAAGCAATTCGTATTCTCGCATACCGAGTTCACAACACAGCTGCGGGTGATTTGGAAGCAGACCTCCTTGCGTTGGATTTCATACAATGGAATGAGTGCTGGTCGTTCAGAAAGCAATGGCAAACTTCTGAACGTAAGCTTGCCAAGAAATCACTAACAGCCAAACAATGCTGGGGTTGACCGTGACGTCATGTAAAGGAAATGTTATTCAAACAACCATCTATCCACTCTATGTTTGATAAACTCACTAGCCGATATTCTTCTCAGCCGGTTTATCAACCCATCCAGCATTGTCTTCCTCTGTCCAGCTCTGTCTCTAATATCTTTAGTCATCAATGTTGTCACAATGTTCTTAGTGAAAGGTTAGGGTTATTGTTTAGGACCATACCTGAACACGCAAACTACTGAACGTAAACTTGCCATGACTTCAACAACATCAGTAACATACTGGTGTTGACAGCGATGTCCTGTCAATAGGATATTTATTCATTCATTCATTCATTCATTTATTCATTCATTCATTCATTCATTCATTCAGTATCATGTCTTTTGCAGAACCTCGCTCCCATAACAACCTTCCGGAAAACCTCTCGATCAAAAGCAAGATGTCCCGCGTCCGATACACCCATCTGGAGATCATCCGCCACATCCTGCACCCATCTTCTCTTTGGCCTTCCTCTTCCTCTCTTCCCATGCATATACGCCTCCTTTATTGTTCTCTCCAAACTTTTGTGACACTTCATGTGAACTAAAATATTTCAATTTATTTTTGTTCTATCGTCTTTAATAGCCAATCTTTAATAGTCTTTAAAATCGTCTTCAATATTCAGCTCTTGAAGTATGGATGCACGTGTTCTTTTCTTTAAATGGGATATGCCCCCCCCCCCCCCCCCCCCCAAAAAAAAAAAAAAATAAAAATAAAAATAAAAATACAAACAATACATGAACACATCCTTACCTGGCAACTAGGTAAGTTAATATATCATCATCATGTAGCATATATCCCACAGAACGTCTCTCTCATCACTGCCCGTCGCAGAGATTCACCATCTGTTGCCAGTTCCCGTCCTCATTTATGTCCATGCCCAAGGCGTCCCCAATGCCCCGTGTTCAATGTCGTGTTGGTCAACCCCTGACTCTTCACTCAGGAACTACGCCATCTAATCCGGTTCTGACATGGCTTAACATGGCCACAATATTTCATCTTCCGAGACATCACGATATTAGTGAGACAGTTTTATTCCGTGATTAAGTTATGTAGAAATAAAGGCATTCATAAATATACAACTCTCTTTATTTACCAAGTAAGAGTATAGTCGGATAATGTCTCTTTTGTTCTTGTGTTATTTGTTTTATTCTTCTTCTTCTTTCGCTCGCTTGAAATACAACTATAACTGCAATGTTGTCTCTTGTATGAATCTAACAGTCTTTTTTAGATCACTCAGCGGTCCATAGAGTTTATGTTCCACTGTTATCTCTCTAGGCCAGAAGGTATGCCTGGGTATGTTGTAGTTTGGGTAGTCTTGGAATATGTGCTCTGCTGGCTGCGGCTCCAAACCACATGTGCAAATGGCTGAATCACCAATCTTGAATTTTCTATACATGTTGTTGCGTAATCTGTTGTGCCCTGTTCTAAGGCGCAGAATAATGACTTGTTCTGGTCTGTCCATAACGTGGTAGTCGTCTTGGGCAGGTTTTGGTGGCCTTCTGACTGATTTGAACATTCTTTTCTTTTGGTGGTATGTAATGGGCACATCAGGCTGTTCTTCTTTTGCTCATTCATTAGCCAATTGATCAGCTCTGTCGTTTCCGAATACTCCACAGTGGGATGGTATCCGCTAAATGGTGACCTTATGCTGACTGCTAAGTTCAGAAAGTAGTGTCCTTAGTACTGGCAATTTCACAGACAGGGGCGCCTCGCGTACTAATTTTGCATTGTCAACAGCACCACAGTTTGTGTACCATGGTTGGTATTTAGTAATTTCTCTGTTGCTATCTTGATTACCTCAATTTCAGCATCATAGTTATGACAGTACATTCCTGTTGGAACTCTGGACGTGTCTCTAGTATTATTTGGTTATTATATGTACACTCCCACTCCTCCATTTCGGACAGCATTTTGTGCTGACCCATCTGTGTAGACTCGGATCCAGAGGTCATGTGGGTATCGTCATCAAGGAAGCTGAGAGTGGCTGTTCTGTGCTGTACACTGTTCTGTCCTTCCTTGTCAAATATTCCTCACGCTTCAGTCTGGATTTGTAGTGATAGTCTATGTGCATCTTTCCATGGAGTTCGCTCTGGAATAGTTGTCAGGGGGATACCAACTGTGGGCAGATAGGTGGTTTCTCTGCAGAGTCGTTTCGCTTGGTGGATAAAACTACTTCTTATGTTTTTAAATTAGATTTACTAAATCAGATTATGTTATTCCTCTTCTTCTATTTTCCTGTTTGTCCCTGAGGTCCGGGCCACGAATAAGGTTATGGATGGATGTCTGGTACATTCCTCATCATCCCTGTGGGGCCTGTACCATCACCATCATGTGCCTTATACAAGGTTCGCCTACCCACACGATCACCAGAGTCTGGGATCAGCAGACCTGGCCATGAAAATGTTATTCCCGTGGAAATCACATGGGAGACGTCCCATAGAATGGAATGGGATGGGATGGGGCAGCTCACATTTGTATGTCCCATGTGCCAGTAGACATGTTATAGCAACTTGATCTCCGTCAGAGCTACCCTTAATTTTTTTTATTAATTATTTTTAATAATTATATTTTACCTTTTTAAAGCTTTTTATCCTTCGTTTTTCTTTATATATTTATATTTGTTTTTAAATTATTGGAGAAAAAAAAACGAACATAGGTTTCCATTGCTAAAAGCAAGTGCGAAAATTGTTTTGGCTATACCGGTGTCATCAACAGCAGTAGAGCGCTTATTTAAAGCAGCTGGATTGTTGTTGAGTAATTAACGAAAACGGATGTTAACATCTCTCGTTATAAACTCTGTGTATATTCGATTTGCATGTAAGATGAAAATTGTGGAAATGGTTCAGGGATTACCTGGATTAACTGAATTATTATAAAGAGTCGGTCAGCAGGAAATTGATAATGTGCTGAAGGAGCAGAGTGACACAGAAACAGAATGAGAGTGTCAGAATGACACTGAATTGTCATATTTAGATTAAACTTTTTTTTTAAAAATAGAATAACGCTTGAATATTACGAGATCGAGTCAATATGTAAGTCATACAGTTCTGTGGGATGTCAGGTAAATGTAGTTGGTGTTTTCTACAGGTGTCATTTTGTGACACCAACATCGAACTTTATAATCCCGTTCGTCCGGTGACGCTAGGTGTCTCATGTGCGTGCGCAACGCACAAACACAACGGCAGCTGTACTTACGGAGCATACAACCAAAGAGCAACGTGCAGTTGTGCGTTTATTGTGGGCAAAAGGACTGCCTGCAAAGGACATTCATAATAAAATGCTTCCTGTTTATGCTGACAAATGTTTGTCCCGTAAAGCGTGCTTCAATGTAATGGAAACATCCTTCTTCGCCTTGTGTCCAAAAATTCTAGGTTACGCCGTCAGCAAGGAAGGTTATTGTGATATAATAAAACGTACTTATCCTTTCCTAGCATTGACTCTCTTAAAAATAAACAACCCCTTACAATTTCTGTTTAAGTATCTTGCTTAGGTAGGAATAGAAAATAAAACAGCGATAGACTGACCGTGGCAGCTTAATTTATTTGGCTTTATTTTGGCTCACGCACCTGGCCAACAGTCATCGACTGATTAAAAACAAAGACTAAAGTAGCCATTTTAGTTCAAACAATCAAAGGAAGCAGACATGTAAAAGTTTCTCCATGTGAGGAAAAGGTATTTTTGCCTTTTAAAACCATCACTCTCTGAAGCTATTGGTATGTTATATCTACATTATTAAGATGTATTTATGTATTACATAGACCAGTATGTTTAATTAAGAATTAGTTAGAACAATACGTCAACAATTCTCTTAAACCAGGCTGGATGATGTTTAGCAATGAAACACATGTAGGCACCACGCTGTAATTTTTCCTATGTTTACAATTTCAAATCCCTATGTTAAAACCTTTTATAGGCATTATGAACTTATTTCTAACTAGTAGTGCTTATAACCTAGAAATATTATGTGTACCGTAGAGTATCAAACTCAGGTCAAAAACACTTTCTAGGCATTTTCTCAATGTGGGACTCTTGATTACATACTTCATAGTAGAGAACTAGTGTCTGCCACTTTCAAATATCCTATGTAGTGTAAATTCACTGTTAAGGATATCTCGGAACTTGTTTTATGAACTTGTTTTATCCATGCAGGGACATACAAATGATTACGCATATTCCTGACTCTTAGTCAGGGGATAAAATGCTTGCCACATCATAATCTGTAACTTGGAACTATAGTGCTAAATTTTAGTACCTATCCTTTTGTTAACGGATTAGTAACCACTCCATATGAGGAGGGGCATGTAATCATTTCATAGAATATTGCTAGGGACATGCCATGTTTGAGAATATAAATTCAAAAACAATGAAAGTAAACGCAGGATATAAAGGAATGTTCGGATAGGATTCAATCTGCCTCACCTCACTGTAGTAGGAACAGAAGCGAAGATTGATGTGAATAATTGCTTGAAATATTCAGAAGACTGGACCATACGGCATAAGTTATTCTAATAAATACTACTCCGAATAATAGCAGTCATTGGCAAAATATATCAGCGGTTACTATCCTCATGTGCTGTACGCAGTGGGGGAAAACAATATATGTTTTAGTTTATGGATTAACTCCTGAAGAAAATCCAAAAACCTTGGCTCCCTGCATCATCATTATGATTAATTATTATGTATGATTATCATGTACTTGATATCAGAGAAATGGACATGTATGTTTTTTCTCTTCTGTTATGAGAATTGTCTATGTCCTGATTGTTACTTTTTACTGGAGAAATACACATTGTAATGTGACTCCTGTGGAAACATGAGATGATGCAGGAAATATGTGGATGTCAGTACTTAAGAAGCCAATGTTGAATAGTCTTGACCTAAGGATGATTATAGTGCCGAAAGGAAGACGCGGCATTAAAAACCACAGAGATTCTGTATAGGCTAGTCTCTTCAAGTAGAGAGAGAGAGAGACAATATCAACATGTTGGATGTACAGAATGACTTCACTCATCTAATAGTCCCAGTAACAACAGAACATAATATAAAGTGAGAAAATACCTTACTCACTAAGAATGAGGGACAGTGGAACGTGGACACCCACTCCTTTCTCCTTCTCCCCTTGTTGTTTGTATTTTTGTTTGTAATTGTTTTGTAAACCTTTTATCATAACACAGTAGGTTAATGCTCGTGTTGTATTCTTTTCATTCCCTTTTCTATAGCGAGTGGTGGACTTGGTGGGACTGAGTTGCCACCTTAACTGGTAACTGGGTTATCAGCCAGTCAATAATAAAGAACAACCTGTCCTAAAGCAAAGTCTGAGCCACCACACCCATGGTTACTGCTGCTCTCAATAGCTCCATAGCGAGCAACAGATAAATTCGAAGACAACTGACTGGGTGAGTGATTAAGTCCTATAGGAATATCCAGGATGGACTTCAAGATCTAATAATCTACAAAGATAAATCAAATCAAATCAAATCAACTTAATTAGGGTCACAAATTGGGCGCGCAGGCCCGTCTTACATTCGGCCCTTCCAATCACTCGTCTTTCGTTCATCAAGAGCATTATACATTTACATAAGAAGAAATATAAACATTGTGAAATGAATGTTGTAAACATAAACAAGGCTAATTACTATGAAGCCCATCTCCCACCTATCCATACATCACCCCACCCACACAACACCCCCACCTACCCACACATACGCGCACCAAGGGACACATACACATCCCCACCTACCGACACACACGCACACCAAGGGACACATACATACCCCACCAACCGACCCATCCCCCTCCCGCACATCTCCCACCCACACACACTGCCCTCACCTGATCCCCCAACCAAAACACACTCGCCACCCACAAACATTCCCCTTCCAACCCACACATCCCACGCCCATCCACATACACATCCTACCCCACACATCCTCTCCCCACCCACACCTCAAACCACCCATCCCCCAGCCACATCTCCATCGACAACATATTCCCCACCCACACACACAGTCCCCCGCCAACCCACACATCGCACATCCACTCAATAGAGTACTGACAACAGTGTATTGTCTGCTCTACTTCTGAGAAGTATCACCTATGGCCTCATCATTCAACCAAGTCAGTGAAACTATGGGACAATCCTTCTACAAGTTACTAAAACTAATATATTGTACCCATAATATATTGTAAACATAACACTTAATCGCTATTAATTTTAATTGGTAATTTAAATGTCTTTCATATAAGAATATGTTTCACATTACTGCATGTTGTTGTTGTTATTGTTGTGCTCTCGCTCGCTTTGAACTCAAGCGTATCCCACAAACGCTACTTGTAGTATAAATGGATTGAATTTTGTGCGTAGATTAGCTTCTCCTTATTACCAGTGTCCCTCGCAATCCGACTTCAGACGTACTTGTAATGTATGCCCTCAAATCAAGGACAAGAAGTCAACTTTTTATAGTCTTACTCTCCTGTGATGGGGTTGAACCTCCTACCTCAGCATCAGCACACCGGATGTTTTAAGAACGAGCGCTCTTTTCCATTCGCCCATGCTGACTAACAAAAAAATAATTGTTGTATGTTACTTTGTCTAAATTCTCTTACTTATTTCAGCCCCTCACACGACTGTTGTAAATTGATATAGGTAAGAAAAACTGTTGACCTGCACCAGTGGCTTACCATTCACATTAATTCTCAAACGTGACTTGGTGCTGTCAGTGTTGATAACCATTGGTTTTATTTACTTTATGTTTACATCCAATCATTTTGATCGCCTAATGTTTACAATCAACTCCGCTATGGTGCAGTTAATAAAACTAATACAACAATAGTCGTGTGTATCTTTTACTGTTTACCGCTACTCCTTCAATATGGAAGTAAGAGGTCTTCGTGACCACTAGGTTAACTCGCTTGCGCTTACATTTCCGGTGCCCTGACTGCAGTTCAGTCCTTACACCGGTCAGTTGGACTTAGAAGTTGACTTCTAGTTCAGAAAGTAATGGCAAACAATAAAACAATAGTTAGTTGCATATCCTTTACCGGATGTTGCAGTCAACCCCAGCATTTTTAGCTGTTCGTGATGTCTTGGCAAATTTACGTTTAGTAGTTCGCCATTGCTTTCTGAGCCACCGGCACTCATACCTTTGTATGGGAAACCAACGCAAGGCGGTCTCTTCCAAATAACGCGTGGCTGTGTTTCGAACGCGGTATGCGATTATTACGAATTGCGATTGTAAACCCTTCGCCACGGAGCCGCAATGGCAAAGTACTGAACGTAAAATTCCTTAAAAAATGAACCAGTGATTTGGGGTTCTTCGCGACATCATGCAAAGCACGTGCAACATTTTTAATGTGATTCCAGTCTTCTTTCTGTATGTTTAAATGTCATCACCAAATAAACATTGTGTTTGGATGAAGAATGAATTGCGCGTTGAATTGGATTAACGTGAGGAAGAGTTGCTCAATTCGTCGACCTCACTCTCTCGCCTGAGTCCATCTGAATCCAGTGGCAAGACAAGTCAAGATGACTGGAGACGAATACGGGAGCAGTGGACAACCAGGGCACTCTACGTGCCTCGAAATGCCCATTAAAATAAACATTGTACAACCCTGTCGCTGATGCAACCCCTTGTCTCATATTTGCAAAGCAATACTCCTCGAGCTCTCAGCTGCCTTTGTCAACCCGGTTACACACGATCAGACGGGTTTACCGTTGAGTGTACGACTTCGCTCATACTGATCCTCATGGCGGTACAGGTGGTTCTGTATTTGCCGGTTGGTTACACACAAGGTCCGACAGGAGATGCAATTTAAGCTTTGCAGAAGGTTCTTCCCTATATCATCTTATCGATGAAAAGATGACGACTGTCCAACAGCTCGGTTTATGTTAACCGTTTCCCAATTTAGTTCAAAAGGCTTTGTCACACACCCGGTTCATGTTGATAGGCCATCCCACACTTGATGATGGGGCAGTTAGACCGACATGCGATCAGCATAGAGTTCTGATTTTTCAAAAATCCCAAATTTTCTGT
>JACEFZ010002004.1:0-18908 GCA_014155875.1 Cepaea nemoralis
AATTTATATTTGAAAAAAAAAAATTAAAATTTTAAAAAAAAAATAATAATAATAATAATAATATAATAAAATGACGTTAGCAGCTATGAAACCATATTTTGCACCTTAACGCATTTAATCCAGTGCCGCCCACAGGGCGCTGGAACGCAAATTAATCCTCCCCACGGCGCTTGACAGCAGATGATGATACTGATGCTGGTGGCGGTGGCGGTGATGATGATGATGATGATGATGATGATGATGATGATGATGATGATGATGATGATGAAGAACGTATTTAAAAATAAATTTGTCCCGCAGCGGTTTTCTGCTATGTGTCTGTGGCAATCTTTCCCTCATTTTAGCAAGCGACGAGTCGAACCCGCTTCCGACCAGTCTCATGGCATTATCAGAGCAGTTCCCTATTAACTTCGCTAGCCTGCTGACTAACGTTTTTACTACTAGTACGTTATGTCATGTTTATGCAGTTTATCAAGCGTACTAGGGGAATGCCAGCGAAGTCTCGCAAACGATCAGACTTTAGATGTACGCCGGGGTTCGTCGCTGGTCAAAAAGTGAGGGAGTTACTCTCCACCTATGCCTCCTTGCTCTCAGGGCTACAAATATGTGATGGGGCTATCATATCCCAAATTCTTAACAGGATTCTGCTTCGGGAATTGTTTTTATTTTCATTTTTTTAAAAATCAATCATTGTTCTACATCTTTCTTTGCTCTAATGTAGGATGATTTGAACACAAGATCACAGCAGTCGAACTCACTAGCCACAGCACTACTGGACACTTCGTTATCTAAAACAAATAAGTTACTTGCATATCCATTACAGGACTTCACAGTCAACACCAGAACTTGTTGCTGTTGTGATATCTTGGCAAGTTTACATTCAGTAGTTGTGAGAATCGGTAGCGGTTCTCTCCGCGTCGGGAACTTACGGAGTATGTGAGCCGGTCGCTCAGAAAGCAATGGCAAACTACTGAGCGTAATCTTGCCAAGAAATCAACAATCAGTTGAAAGATGCTGATGTTGACAGCGATGTCCTGTGAAGGATATGCGGGAAAAAAAAGTTTGTTATTGCTTTCTGAACGACCAGCACCCATACCATTTCGCAGCTGTTTCCAACACGAGTATACGGGATCACGAACCCGTTATCTAAAGACTTAAAAAACACAGGGCACATGTCTATAATCGTATTTTCCCAGCTGAGTTGAGTTGAGTCAAGAACAGACATCACATCACTCGGGACTTTCCCATAAGTCCTTATCAGCAACAGCCAGCGAAGAGTCCCAATACTAATGGTATTAATTGCAGTCTCCTTATGTCTCCGTTTTACCTTTCCTCGGATGTTTGGAATGTCGGCCATATCCTCTGATCACTCCCTTGCAGCACCATTCTCCCCAGGCCGCGATGATCTACCAGTTCCTCTGCACTATACACACGATTCCAAAGAGCCTCGACCACAATTCCCTTATCATGGACCAGTATCCCACGAAGGGGTGCAGATCCAGCCGACCTATCCACATGCTCGCTTCCCACCACACCAGCATGTCCTGGGGAAACATCGAACAGATGCTCTTAATTTTGTATTGTCGAATGAAGTTTGCCACTTTGCAAGAAGTACGCCTTCCACATTTTCCAAGTGTGTGGTCCTTATAGAAATAGATTTAAAGCAACACTTAGTTCATTATTTTCACACGTGTTCCTTTTTAGACGCATTGCTGTATGTTAAGAGTTAAAAATAAGCAGCGTTTTAAAGACGTCATCATTAAACCGAAACAAGACAGCAGATGTCAAGTAAGTAAGTCAACCTGACAAGAAGTTTCAGGTACATTGTAAGAATCAACAAGATAATTCCACGACACCGGAGGACTTAATGAATGGCGTATTTAACTTCAGGTTGACACCCTGAGGACAATTACTTCTCGCCGAGGGGACGGTTAAGTACAGTCACCTGTGAATTACTCCCCCTTTTGTTAGTTGTCTTGTTAGGGTCACAGTATTTTTTTCAACGAAATGGATGCCATGTATCATCATCATCATCATCATCATCATCATCATCATCATCTAACATTTCAGACCTTGGGCTGGCTGTGAATCTTGCTGATTATTCCATTGTATGGTTGTTTGTACTCTCTCTCTCTCTCTCCCTCTCTCTCTCTCTCTCTCTCTCTCTCTCTCTCTCTCTCTCTCTCTCTCTCTCTCTCTCTATTTAATCAGAGGAAATGCAATATAAAGACTAAATGTTATCGGAGGGCAAACCAGGCCCCAAGCTTTGGTTGGTAACTGGTCTAAGATCGAAGCCCCGACAGACGGACAGTTAGAGCATTGCTTTGCTGATCCGGCAGCTTCTACGGCGCCTTGCTCCAGATGTATCGGTATTACCTGTCTTCTTGAGAAACTAAGCAGATCGAGAGATGGATCATGCTGCATGGAAAACTCATGGTCTCTGCAATTCAGCCCAAGCTTTGTGCTATGGGAATATATAACGCAATGCCTGATCCCCGTCATGGGTTGTAGTTAATAAGCAGTACACTGTAGCACACTAAAGTCTGTTAAGACGGCAAGGTGCCAGTGAATGACACATCTAGATTGACAGATCTGAACATGTCTGTTTCACAAATATTGTTCTTGGTCCACCCCTTTCACATTTCCCCGACATTTTGTCTTGTGGTACCCTCTTTCACGCTTCTTCGGGCCTTAGCAGGTGACCACCCCACGAGAACGCACAAATTCCGCTGGCAGAATAACTGACGAACACACGACGACAGCTAAGAGAGCAAGATTTCACGCATGTTAAACTCACCGTATGGAAGAAGCATCATACACACTCAACACAACAGCAACGAGAGAGCGAAGGTTATGATTAAATATGGTCACCCGTAGGCCAACATTCACAGATTTAATTCTCTTAATGTCAGCCCATTGGTCCATAAAGGAATGGTCGATCCTCAAAAGCTCAGGGCTATTGTGGAAACAGAACGAAAATGCGTAGGCATGAAGGCACCATTTGTTGTCATATACACAAAAGACGTGGTCCGTGACAATAACTAAGGCGAAAGTATACGCGACACAAACAGAACAGTTCGCCGAGTACGTGTTTATTACAAATGTACAGTATCTCATCTTCTGGGTGTGCCGGGCTTTGTTTGTTTGTTACGTTAATCTTCTACTCAGGTGTGTATACGTTAATCTTTTATCCAGGTATGCTTATGTTAATCTTCTATTAATGTGTGCTTACGTTAATCTTCTATCCAGATGTTGTACGTTATTATTCTGTCCAGATGTGTGCAGGTGTATCGTCTATCCAGGTGTGCATACGTTAATCTTCTATCCAGGTGTGTACACGTTAATCTTCTATCTAGGCGTGTGTACGTTAATTTTCTATCGCAGCTTATATACAGGTTTTAGACGCAGGGGACTTTAAATTCAGGAGCACCGCGCTGGGAGTGGAGTCAGAAAGTTTCAACCTCACTGCGACTTCTAAAATTAGGGGTTATGGTATGATTGTATATATTCATCATCATCATGTTCCATAAGCATAGACGGTCATGTTTCGCCATCTCACACGATCACCAGAGTCGTGGATCAGCTATGTTCTTGTCTCGACCATACCACGTGGCCAATACATCTAGATATTTACTTCTCTGCCTTCCCCTTGTTCTTTCCCCCTCAGTCTTGCCAGTTGTCACACATTTCTCCAATTTACATTGCATATATTATCATCATAAACATATCAGTATGTAACGGGAACCGCTGTGGCCCAGTAGCTAACGGCTCAGCGAATCAGTAGCTGCGGCACAGAGAATCATAAATCATATGTTCAAATTCCCATTGAAATAATGATCTTAAAAACATATTGATCTGAGCTTCTAGGCCGACCCATGCTGAAATAGGTACCAGAAAAATATCTTAGAAGTAAAGGCAGCCGGAGTGAAATTGACCAAATCAGCCATCGAGTGTCGTGTGGTCTATGAAATGTGGAGCTTGCACCATATATCCAGTTAGTCCCCAGACGTTGATAAGGATGCTTTGATTTATTTTATAATATATAGTAAATAAGGTGGGCGGCGGAGATGTGGTTTTATAGAAGAATGATAGGATGGCCCTGGACGGAAAGATTAAGTGATGAAGATATTTGAAAGAGGTTAAGTCACAAAGAGAATTAGTCACTCGCATCAGACGAAACCTGTCTGCATTCTTTTGAGATGTCATGAGAAGGGGAATGGTTGAGAAGGGGAATGGTTGAGAATGTCATAACAATAGGAAAGTTGGAGGGGAGGGGAGGCAGTGGGAGGGCAAGAGATATGATAGTGGATGGTTTGACATCACGGAGTGGAGGGATTCCTTGTTAAAAGATTTTCTGAATGGATGAGTAGAGGTGATGTTGTAAGAGGAATACAACGTTGTAAGTGCGTATATAACATATCCAGACGAATTGAGAGAAGTGTGTGGAAGTTCTCCGTGAAAACACAGGACAGGGAGTACACTAGGCTTTTCAAAGTCTCAATATTAGTGGATGGTGGTGGTGGTAGTGGTGTTTATGGTAATGATGATGGTGGTAGTGGCGATGATGATGATGGTGGTGGTGGCTGTGATGATGATGGTGGTGTTGTTTATAGTAATCGTGATGGTGGTAATGGTGATGATGATGATGATGATGATGAGGGTTATCAGCTGGATATATATATATATATATATATATATATATATATATTCGAGACTCCCAGCGTGAAATGTATGTGTCTACGCCGATATATATTTTTGTGGTGGGCGTTTCATTTCCTCGTACGTCCTATCTGGGCTTATCGTCGAGTTGAGATATCACGGGCGCGGTTACATACTTTATTGTCAGAACCGACGTCAGTGCCCTCCTCGTAAACGTCTTAGTGCTCAGTGTTCCTCGATCAGTTTCTCCTCCTCCTTCTTGCCCTCCCTGCTGCTGCTGCTTCTTCTTCTTCTTCTTCTTCTTCTTCTTCTTCTTCTTCTTCTTCTTCTTCTTCTTCTTCTTCTTCTTCTTCTTCTTCTTCTTCTTCATCATTATTTGCGATAAACGTTTGTCATGCGTCCATTCCGGCATCGGTATCGAACAGGTAGGTTAGTTTGAGATCTTGACTGGTGCTCCAGAGTTTGTTTCAAATCGCCGCTTCTGTTGGTCATATTTCCTTTCGCTGTCTGACCAAGGCTTGTAGGACAGGCCGTATGAAATAATCTTATCTGTTTGGCTCATCCAACAATCTCCGAGACTAACAACCAGTTGTCTTCTAATGCAGCCAAGCTAACAAACAACTACATCAGGCTGATAAGACGAGGATGCCCAGAAAGCAATACCTGACTTTCCTTCAATGAGCTTCTCCTTTCTTCGGAATCACATCAATCCATTTTAACATTCGGCTCCAGGAGGCGGTTATTCATCGTGTACCATGCAGCTAAGAGTGAGAAGTCACGCTTCACTATCCCACGCGATCACCAGATTCTTCGATCCTGTCTGTATTCTTGCCCCAGTTATGCCATGTGGCCAAGTCCATCCAGGATATCTATCACGCTGTCATCCCTTGCTCTTTCCCCATCAATCTTGTCAGTTGTAAATAGGTTTTCAAGTAGATATCTCCGCATAACATCATTACGATACAAAACAAAAGCTTGTTATTAAATGTTATATATTATAAACATCTGCCAGGCCGGAGGTCATGAGTTCAAAACCGCCTCGGGTCGGATTTTTAAACCTGATCTGGGGTTCTTAAGTCGACCCAGCCTAAAACGAATACCAGGATATATCTTCGGAACCAAAGGTCGCCGGTGGAATAAAATCATACCATCCACCTAATATCGACTGGAGTATACAAATATACGTCTAGCACCATATACCCAATAAACCTAAGACACGTCCAAGTGCCATTTACTTTCTTAAAGCAAAAACTGCCAAGTTTGTTTTCTTGTGCTTGCCAGCTTTCAACTCAGGTATAGTCCATACACGTGCTACTACTTCTGGTGAACTAGAATGATATTTGCGTCTGGATTAGCTCTCCCAATTACCAAAGTCCTTCGCCATCAGGTTAACGCATTCCGGCTTCCGAGGCACTTGTAATTTACGTTACCAAGTCAAGGATTAACAATGAACATTTTAGTCCTCCAGATCGGTGTAGGGGTTAAACCCGCTACCTCGCATCAGCACATTGGATGTTTAAGAACAAGCGTTCTTAACAATTTGGAAATGCTGACCACTCACTGCCAATAATACTACAAATTAAAGTCTCCGGTATGTGGGGAGCTCTCACTGCCAATAATACTACAAATTAAAGTCTCCGGTATGTGGGGAGCTCTCACTGCCAATAATACTACAAATTAAAGTCTCCGGTATGTGGGGAGCTCTCACTGCCAATAATACTACAAATTAAAGTCTCCGGTATGTGGGGAGCTCTCACTGCCAATAATACTACAAATTAAAGTCTCCGGTATGTGGGGAGCTCTCACTGCCAATAATACTGCAGATTGTAGTCTCTGGTGTGTGGGACTTCTCACTGCCAATAATAGTTAATACTACAGATTATAGTATCCATTGTGTGGGGACCTCTCACTGCCGATAATACTACAGATGATAGTCTTCGGTGTGTGGGGACTTCTCACTGCCAATAATACTACCAATTATAATCTGCATTGTACGTGCACGCCTACCCAAAGGCTGAACGTATGGGCTCCTAACTCAACCCGATGCCACATTAGTATTCACGCTCATGATGTCACCGACATCAAATGTGCGCGCCTGATTTCCCAAGACATGCACATACTCCTCTGAGATGGTTTCCCCTGTGATCCCTCAGCGCCCAGAATCAGTGCTTCCCAAAGTGTCGGTATCTTCTTACTCTTTGTGGTATATGTTGTGCAGATGAATGTTGTGTAGAAGTATGTTGTGTAGAATAATGTTGTGTAGAAGTATGTTGTGTAGAAGTATGCTGTGTAGAAGTATGTTGTGTATAAGTATGTTTGTGTAGAAGTATGTTGTGTAGATGTATGTTGTGTTTAAGTATGTTGTGTAGAAGTATGTTGTGTAGAATTATGTTGAACAGAAGCACAGACTTGTATACAGTTAGATTAATGCTGGCACGGGGAACTTGAAGCAGCTAAGAATGGAGGAAGCAATACGAATAACGAATAAACGCAAGTTATGATCTGAAAGCTCGACAAAAGAGAGACATATACAGTTAAACAATTAACGTGTGAACCAGCGACAAGAGAGACACACACAGACATATAAACAATTACCGTGAGAAATAGAGCAAATTAACATTGTTGAGTACTTAGTTAGAAGTGGAGATAGTAATCTTCAAATAGGTCATGAGAACAACACACCAGCATACAAATAACTTACAATCCGAAGTGCCAGAAACGGGAAAGAATAGGAAAAAGTGAGGTGATTATGGAAAGATTGAAAATAGATAGGAGTTGAGTTGAGCTGAGTCAAGACCCGACATCACTGCACTCAGGACATTCCCATACGTGCTCAGTTCCCTCGTTCAAAAGCCAACGAAGAGTCATACTACTAATCGTTCCCACCTCTATCTGATTAAATGTTCTCCTGGTTTTCCCTCTCAGTTTTGAGATTCTTCCAGAACCCCTGCCGATCCCCCGCAATCTCATTCTTTCCCCATATGGGTTCTCAATCTGTTCCTCCACCTTCGCCACCTGGTCCCACAAGCGCACGACCCCCCCCCCCCCTTGTCTATCAAGAAGTGCATTCCCTGCTAGCCTATCAGCCTGTTCATTCCCCCGTACACCCGCATGGCGAGGGCAAAATATCCATACAATTCACACAATCTGTGACCTCTGAAGCGACGAGAGCCATTCCACACGAAACATTCCTTTCTCCACCTTGCTAAGCATATTCATTGAATCCGTAATGAACACAACGTATGTTGCAGTAGTCTCCTCTAGCCAACGGAATGCCGCTGTTACTTCCCCCACCTCCATTCTCATGCTGGAGGTCGTAGTCTCATATGCCAGGCTCTCCTTTTTCAAGACTCACCCATTAGCAATAGATAGGAATTAATGTAAAATGCTTCTGCATTCACACACATATTCACACTCGTATTTATGAAGTCACTGAGTTAAAGAGTAGAGAATGACAAGCAAAAATTGCATTCTATTAAATGAAGAACGATTTGTGCAATAAGTTATTGTCCTTGAAAGTCAGGAAAAAAGAGTTCTTGCGTGTTACATAGAACCAGATTTAACACACGACCGTAGATCTTGGACATTTAGTACACAGGCGAAAAATTCTCTGGAAGACTTGAGGAAGTGATTTTATAGAAGAATGCTGAAAATTAGATGAACAGCCAAAAAGAGCTATCAAGATGTTTTAAGGAAAGCTGAGTCGCAAAGACAACTTATCACACACACCAGAAAGAGACATCCTCTTTTTTGGCCACGTTATGATAAGACAAAATCTGGAATATATTGTGACAACTAGAACATTTTGCGGAAAGAGAGATAGAGGAAGACAGCGTGAAAAGATTATTCACAGTATTGTGTCATGGCACGGATGGGGGTCAACACACGAAATGACCCATGACGTCTCGATTGTAGTTTGTGGAGAGGCATGATCGAACACGACAGCGGGCAAGACACTGATGATAATGATGATTTATGAAGTATATAACTAACCGGTATGTATGGACGGACACACACATTTACTACATACTTCACTCACTGACACCTTGCCGCCTTGACAGACGATAGCTTGTTTAGGATCCTCATCGGTGCTACGGAGTTCGTGCACTGAGCCGAGATTCTCCGGACTCAGTCTTGAGTTAGGAGTAGAACGGAGCACTTAAGGGTTACACCTGTGTGCCGTGATGTTGATTCGTCGACTAAACTAAACTAAACTAAACTAGCTTGTTACATTGTGCTTAAAAAATCATAATCACTACAACTACAACCCACGGTGGGGAACAGGGATGGAAGTATCCTTTCCATAACATAAAGCCTGGGCTGAAGTGTAGAGACCATGTTTTGCCCATGCAGCATGATCCCTCTCTCAGCCTGCCTAGTTCACTCCAGAGGAAAGGCAACACCAATACATCTGGAACAAGACAAGCTCCAGAAGCTGCCTGATTAGTGAAGCAATGCTCTATTTAATCGCCTGTCCAAGCTTCAATCCTTGACCAGTTGCTGACTAAGGCCTTGGGCCTGTCTGCCCTGCCATGACATTTTGTCTTTAGGTTGCATTTCTTCTCACTAGGATATGGTCTCCCAACTGCGCTTCTACACTCGAAGCCGACTAAGGACATAAGTTTATGTAGTGAAATACTGAAGAGTTAACGATTCCCAGATGGACGACTGCATACACCGATTACCCAGGTAGGAGAAGGGTTAACAAAGGAGAGACAAGGCGCATGTGTTTATAGGTCAAGACACAGAAGGGGCCGGCTAACCGCGCAGGTAAAACGGTCGAGTGGAAAGATTGGTTTGGGACAAAGGCCGACAGTATTATGGGACAAGCATATTGCAGTATGGATGGGAAACGGTCCCGAGCGGTAATTTTCCACTGGCAATGATAATGCAGTCTGGATGTGAGGTGTCCAGCAATGTCAAGGACTATGCGGCATAAATGACCGATATAAAGAGGGTCAATTCTTTGTGTAAAGTTAGTGTGTGTTCCAAACTGACCTGAAGGAGATATGTTCTTGAGTGGGAATAGAAATACACGTCCCTAATGATGGAAAGAGGAGATAATAGTTTGTTATTCGCTAAGTGTTATTTCGATTCCAGGAACATAGATGCCTAAATAAGGTATAAAGATATCAGATATAGTTTAGGATATGAATATAGATGTGCGTGAAGTGCATTTAACATTACTTTCTATTAGTAGGAATAGTATAGACGATTAGGTGAATCTTCTATCCTATGTCAGAGTGGGTTTTTTCGGAAGCCTTTTCATTTCGGCTGGAGGAAAAGACACTCACATAGGAGGGAAGAGGAAGCAGACACAGATCTCATTATTAAATGTATATCACACAGGTTTCCATACCAGTGCGGGACTTATCAACTAAGAGATTACACAGATGGCTGTGGTCAAGATCACCCAGTGTTGATAATCCACAAGAAAGCACTTTAAAGTAATAAAGCACGACACTTGTGCATAAGAAAGGAAGGAAAAGAAGTGGCATCTTAATAAGTCAGGAGGACAGAGAATGGAAAATAGAGATCATCCAAACTAAAGAAAAAAGACTCAAATTACTCAGTATCAAAGAGTTGCAAGGTGCATACAAAGTGCCTATATCAATTAAGTGTAGAACTTTTACAGGACAAAAATAGAGAACAATAGAAACTAGATGTGTTTTCCAGGATGGAATTAAGAACGCTATAAGATAATACAAACCATGCAGTTTACGCTGACAGCATATGGTGATCGGGTTAAATACATTCATACAGTGGTGAACATTTCTTCATTACAAAAACGGATATATCTACCGACTCAAGCAGACGGAGCTGTCAGGGTGAGACCGTTCTGTTATATCTATGTCATGTCCTGTACTCTAGCTGAGAGAAGAGACGAGAGAAACCACGGAGACTATCTATCAACATCTTATCTGGCAGCCACACTAGAAGAACATACCAACTACATAGACAATATCCATACATACACCAGACATAGTTTTTTATTAATAAATCTTTTATCTTATCGTTGAAAGGAACTGTTGTCGGAGTATGTGTTGAGGGAATAATAGAGAGAGTGAAAGAAATAGATATATGGAAGGGAAGACAGAAGAGAGGAGTGTAGACCAAAGTCAGTCAATAATCCCAACAGATAATAAGTTTAAAGATGTGCTTGTTGAGTCCAGTCTCCTCTCTGGAATTTAACAGGACATAATTGGTGGAGCGAGCGGGATACGTAACATACATTATACCCATATGACCTGAATGCATAACATGGCAGATGCATAAAGGGGTACTTGCATATTGGCACAGGCATAGCGGAGTACCTACAGGTTGGGACATACTGATTGGAATAAATAGAAGTATATATTGATGACTTTTAATGGAAGGACGTCCATTGGATATATGGTGCCATTACATTTATGGTAGAAACATTTCATTAATGCTGGTGACTTTGCAGTGAGAAAGTTCCAGACAGAGTGAATGTGGATAGGTGGTAAGACACATTACATACCTAGTCACACGTCTACATAAGTCTTTATCCTATATCTCCTCTTGTGGATGAGAGAGTAGTTGTGATGGACTGTGTGGTGTTGTAGAGTTATAATATTTAATAGACATAGATAAATGATATAGGTTCTAGGTAGATTATCTGTTTATAGTGAGTATTCTTTATTGCCTTGAGGTGTCTTTACTCAACGTGCTGACTTATCTGCTGTAACTATGGCAACTCCTAAAGTAACTACAGCCGAACTGAGGGCCAACGGGGAGGCAATTGGTTTAGCTGGTTCCGAGCTAACTGATTACATACAAGAACGAGAGAGAGAAATTCGTCAAGCGGAAAGAGAAGATCGGAAGACTGAGTTGGAATTGAAACGCATGGAAATGGAACAAATCAACAAGCGGTTAGATGCTGAAGCGGTACAGACCAAAAAGAGGTTGGATGCAGAAGAAGCCACAAAGATCAGAGAACATGAATACCGCATGAAAGAGCTAGAACTCAAGACACAAACTAAGGGAGAAATAGATGGAGTGGAAGGAAATTCTTCTTCACCTGGTGCAACCCATATGAGTGGACATGGTTACCATGCCATGAAGTTTCCCTTAGCTGTCTACGATCAGTCTAAGGAACGCTTTGACCAGTACGCATCTCGTTCGAAGCAATGTCAGTCGCTATGGGGCTGGATCGGAGCAGATGGGCTCTTAAACTATCCCAGGGTTTAATCGGTTCGGGATTTGAAGTGTACACACGCTTACCACCAGGACAGGAAAATAATTACCAGGAATTAAAAGCCGCTTTGATGAAACATTTCGACATAACCGCACAAACGTATAGGAAGAAGTTTAGATCGTCTAGACGAGAGCCGGGAGAACTATTCGCCGCCTACAGTCTGAGGCTGAAATCCTATCTCCAGAAATGGATGGACTTGGCAGAATTCCAGAGGGATTATGAGAGTCTCGAAGAGATGATGGTGGTAGACCAAATGCGAAAGCAAATGTCGAAACCTCTCAGAACCTTCTTGGGAGAACAAGGGGCGGAACGGATTGATGTGGTGAATAAGCTGGCGGAACGATTCGTGGAAGTACATGGTGAAACTGAGGAACTAAGTACACAAACCAAAGGTCAGGAGAAACCAGAGAAAAAGAAACCTAAAAACTGGGAAGGAGAAAAAGGGGAACCTTATATAAAGCACACAGAGGAGAGTTCAGAGAAGGTGAAGGTAGGAAACCAGAGCACCTCGAATTCTCAAGCGAAACGACAGTGGTCTGAAAAGTGGTGTTCATTTTGTAAGGCGGCCTCCCACAACACCAAAGACTGCAGATCGAAACCTAAAAGTTCTTACTTCGCAGCATGCAAAGTGATTCCTACATCGGTGATCACAGACAAGGCTGAGGTCGGCGAAGGAGAAAGGAACAAAAAGGACACAGGGAAACCTAGGAAGGGAACAGGGTGCACTCACTGCCAGTCGACAACACATAATACTGTGGACTGCAGATGCAAGGCAAAAACACGCCAATTGCATAACCAACCTCGAGGAATCAAAAGAGGAAGGCAAGGAAACGGTCAAGGAGATGAAAGACACTCAGGACCAAGAGAGACCACCTGTGGTTGAACTTATTGAAGTCAATGGCCAGCAGGTTGTTTGTCTCTACGATACCGGTTTGGATGGGGAAGCGGTGGTGGACGCCAGCTTGGTAAGCCCAGACCAACTTACAGGGGAGACCATAGAGATACAGCCGGCAATGAGGAGTGCTGTTACCATGACGCTGCCAATCGCCAAGGTGGAGATTAAATCCAGGTACGTCACGGGCATTATTCCAGCTGCTGTATTATCTGACTCCTTATTTCCAATGATCATTGGCACGAAATATGTCTTTTTGGGGATGCCCAAACAGCCAGCCCAAAAGGGAACAGTAGTCAGTGGATCTCAAGGGAAGGAAAAAGAGGCAGAGACACTATGCGACAACTCAGGGATAGGAGAATTGCATACTGCCCAGAGGAAGGATACTACGTTGCATCCTTGCTACAGGAAGCTGCAAAGAAGTGCTGAGCCACCAGAACGGGGACAGTACTTTCTGAAGAATCAACTACTCTATCGGAGAGCTGGGAGGGGAGATAACCTGCATGAGCAGTGGGTGGTTCCAGAGACCCACCGTCCTCATATTCTTCAGAGTGGACACATCATAGGCGAGAATCGACATATGGGTGTCAGAGAGACCTTGCAGAAAATATCCGGCCATTATTGCTGGCCAGGAATGACCGGAGATGTACGCCGGTGGGTGAAGTCTTGTTCGGAGTGCCAGAGAGCACCACCCAACAAGCGAATTAAGAGGAAACTAGCTCTTAAAGTGGAAGACAAAGTGGAAGTGTGGAGTCCAGCAGAGACCAATATACTCCAAGTAGGATGGAAAGGACCTTATCCTGTGGAAAAGGTGGTGTCCAAGAACATCTACAAAATACGGATCGGGGAAGAGAAGAAAAATCTCCCTAGACATCTCATTAGGAAATATGAGGAGAGATCCGGGAGCAAAGCTTCGCACTTTATGGTGATGGCAGCCATTGGGACAAAGGTTACCAGTCCAGACGAAGACCAGAGATCACCAGTACAACATAGGAGGGCCTATGGGACAGTACGTGATAGGTCAGATTTACCCAACGACAGGAGGAGGGAAATCACAAGTCAGGGAAAGGACAAGAGTGAAAGTTTCACCGGTAACCAAGTTCAGAAGGGGTGGGTAACGGCGGGAAAAGCGAGAATTACCCAGGACTCAAACCGAAGATTGGCTGACCAGATACAATATCACCAAAGATGGTCCTGGAAGCAAAAGTCCAGGAGGTTTGGGAAAGACGACTCGGTCCGACGAGGACGAGGTGGAACATCCCCAGAGGCAAAGCCGGGGGAAACCAAGAGGACATGGAAGCAGTGTTACAATCAGGATGGGACAATCCGTCTGTATTGTGAGCCGTCGCTGACGCAAGTCGAAAGTAGGTCGACTGAACGTACAGGAGCGAGGAGCCAACACTAGTTTCAGTCGTTAGTAGTATAGTAGGGTGTCAATTAGAGCGCCTACTGGATAATGAAGTGAGCAATGTGAGGATCCAATCATATCATCAACACGTGATGTTAATAGCTACTTAGCAGAAGCTCAACGCACGGTGGATGTGATGGACGTTGTTGCTGCAACTGGACTTCACAATGGAATACATCCTTGGAAAGGAGAATGTAGGAGCAGATTTGATATCCAGACATCCAGCTCCGGAGGAAGAAGACTAGGGTTGTGGATCATGGGAATCAAACCTACAGTGAGAAAGATTCGACGCGGTCTAATCTCTTAAGAGGGGGCCTCTGTAGTGAAATACTGAAGAGTTAACGATTCCCAGATGGACGACTGCATACACCGACTACCCAGGTAGGAGAAGGGTTAACAAAGGAGAGACAAGGCGCATGTGTTTATAGGTCAAGACACAGAAGGGGCCGGCTAACCGCGCAGGTAAAACGGTCGAGTGGAAAGATTGGTTTGGGACAAAGGCCGACAGTATTATGGGACAAGCATATTGCAGTATGGATGGGAAACGGTCCCGAGCGGTAATTTTCCACTGGCAATGATAATGCAGTCTGGATGTGAGGTGTCCAGCAATGTCAAGGACTATGCGGCATAAATGACCGATATAAAGAGGGTCAATTCTTTGTGTAAAGTTAGTGTGTGTTCCAAACTGACCTGAAGGAGATATGTTCTTGAGTGGGAATAGAAATACACGTCCCTAATGATGGAAAGAGGAGATAATAGTGTGTTATTCGCTAAGTGTTATTTCGATTCCAGGAACATAGATGCCTAAATAAGGTATACAGATATTAGATATAGTTTAGGATATGAATATAGATGTGCGTGAAGTGCATTTAACATTACTTTCTATTAGTAGGAATAGTATAGACGATTAGGTGAATCTTCTATCCTATGTCAGAGTGGGTTTTTTCGGAAGCCTTTTCATTTCGGCTGGAGGAAAAGACACTCACATAGGAGGGAAGAGGAAGCAGACACAGATCTCATTATTAAATGTATATCACACAGGTTTCCATACCAGTGCGGGACTTATCAACTAAGAGATTACACAGATGGCTGTGGTCAAGATCACCCAGTGTTGATAATCCACAAGAAAGCACTTTAAAGTAATAAAGCACGACACTTGTGCATAAGAAAGGAAGGAAAAGAAGTGGCATCTTAATAAGTCAGGAGGACAGAGAATGGAAAATAGAGATCATCCAAACTAAAGAAAAAAGACTCAAATTACTCAGTATCAAAGAGTTGCAAGGTGCATACAAAGTGCCTATATCAATTAAGTGTAGAACTTTTACAGGACAAAAATAGAGAACAATAGAAACTAGATGTGTTTTCCAGGATGGAATTAAGAACGCTATAAGATAATACAAACCATGCAGTTTACGCTGACAGCATATGGTGATCGGGTTAAATACATTCATACAGTGGTGAACATTTCTTCATTACAAAAAACGGATATATCTACAGACTCAAGCAGACGGAGCTGTCAGGGTGAGACCGTTCTGTTATATCTATGTCATGTCCTGTACTCTAGCTGAGAGAAGAGACGAGAGAAACCACGGAGACTATCTATCAACATTGTCGTGTCCTCCTTTAAAGTGTCGTCCCTGGAGTGAGGAGATCCGACACCCACATTATAATATTATTTTTTTTTTCCCCTCAATATTCTGGAGAATCCACCAGCTTCCGTCCAACACACTCCATCAGCCTATGGACACCTTTTCCTATCACTCTCACACTGTCGTACTATGCCCCCTTCTCATACTTCCCCAACGCAACATACTCAACAACTCTTACTTCTAGAAATTAATAAAGATTAATTTATTAAAATAAAAGTGTAACGTGTATGAGACGTGTATGCGAAGAAAATGTGTGACGGGTTCTATAAAGTGTAGAGAATCTGACTCTCAGACATCAGATCAGTCCGCTGATCACAGCAAAGATAGACCACAGCACGTTACGTCAGAACAAGTACGTCTCACCCGTTGCCGGAACCATCCTGCCGGATACTGCTTTGCTTCTGTAGACCTCTGGTAATCCCATTTCATGAACATGAGAAATAGACACCGGTGGTATGAACAGTTACTTATGGACCGGATTCACTCTACACAATGTCCGTTCCTAATGTTCTCTAACCAAACTGCACAAGTTCTTTTCTAGTGTTTACACAGTTAGTAAAGTTAAGTGTTAGTCGACAGATCATCCTCGTTGCACATCGAACCATTCAGTCCGCAAGTGCTAATTACTAATGTTAATTGTTACTGTACTAACACTAGTTACTCTTAACCGGTTCTCGGTTCGTTACCACTGTTTAATGCTGTATGGTGCAACTGTAATCTTCACTATGTTGGGTGAATCAACCTCCCTCTAGCTTTTAATCACGTCTGTAAGCAATCTTTATTGATTGCCGAACTGGTGTTCTTCAGACTGGGATTTTCTTCCTTCCCAAAACTTTATTGAGCTTCCTTGGATCTGGTAGGGAACCTTAAATGGCACCACTGCAGTCCTATCAATCATATCTACATCTGCCATTATAGGCACGTGTAAAATTAAGTCACTAATTAACACACGGTAGATATTATTTCCACTAGGCGCTGCCGTGCCCTGGCACTCTGACTAAAGCATAATTTCAAGTCCTACCTAGCTGGTCACAACTAGAGTTTATATGGCAAACTACCAAAGTTGTCCACGTGACTTTATCCTCTTCTCCCCCACACAGGTGTTATTGGACATATCAACCATTTGCAAAGGATCTATTTTCCTGGCTTAAATCCTGTCAAAGTTGTCAGTAATTGCCTAGATTCTCAAAACAAGCCAGCGAATTTTATGACGACTTCCAACAAACAGTTGCAAATAACCCCGTCAAACTCTTCATGTTCCGGAAACCAAGAATTGACATATGTACTGTTTCTCCCTACTCAAGTACTTCCGTTTTACATCTGCCATTGTGATCTCACGGCTTCCATCTGCATTCAAATGTTGAACAAACTTGTCAATCTTCTGTTCCGTGGTGACAATATATGTGATTCTAACTGGTAATGAACTGCCAACTCGGTGTATCCCTTCCTTCTCACTCAACACCAAAATGTGTAGATGGGCTGACCCCACTGCTTCCATTTACATTCAAATGTAGACAAACTAATCAAGGCGATGCCAGGACCTGTCACCATCAACACCGACCGTTCCAAATCCGTTATAGATGTACACGTGCAGCTACAAATATTGTCCTGAGATTTTGACATCCGCGGTGTTTTTCCAGTTAGTAAAATAATGGTGCTGAAAATACACGCCAAGCAAACGTCGGGAATATTTATCTGTTTAACTCATGGCAATCTCGCGACATAGGCCCCCTCTTAAGAGAGTAGTCCATCTCACTCTCCTCCACCATGAGTTAAATCCAGATAATTCATTCCTCTTCTTCAGGAGCTGGGTGTCTTGACAAGAAATCCGCTCCAACATTCTCCTTCCCAGGAATGTACTCTACTGTGAAATTATACGGTTGAAGTAAACAACGACCACCGCATCAAACGTGCGTTGAGCTTCTGAGAAGTAGCCAGAATATCAGGGGCTGATGATCCGACTGAACCCGAAACTTAACTCCATACAAATATGGCTGAAATTTTTGCACTGCCCATACGAGGGACAAGCATTCTCTCTCGACGGTTGAATAATTCCTCTCCGCCTGTAGAAGTTTCTTACTTGCGTATGCCACAGGTTTCAAAACCGAAGCATCGTCTTTTCCTTCCTGTAACAAAGCGGCTCCAATTCCAATCCCACTCGCATCCGTTCTCAACACAAATGGTTTGGAAAGGTCAGGGAGCTGTAATACAGGTTTGCTGACCAAGGCCTCCTTTAACTGACTATAGGCATTCTCACATTCTGGTGTCCAAATGATTTGATCCGGGAATCCCTTTTTCAAGGTTTCGGTCAACGGAGCTCCCAGTTCCGTGAAATGTGGGATAAATTTGTGGTAGAAACCCACACAACGAGAGAAAAGATCGCACATCCTTCTTCGTTTTTGGCCTTGGTGCATTTCTGATTTTCTCCAGGTTCTTCTCTTCTGGAACAATGTGTCCTGGAGTGATGGTGTGACCTAGAAATTCCAGAGTCTGGTAACCAATCATGCACTTGGTTGGACGAGCAGTAGAGCCCTGCTTCCTTGAGCCTATTAAACACTCTCTCAAGGATTGTAAGTGGTCATCCAGGCTGTCACTGGAAATCAGAATATCATCCATAAATTGAGATGATGGACGGATCCTGTAACGGATCTAGTAAAGTCCTCATCATGCGTGTAAAACACACTAGGTGCATTGCTAAGTCCAAAGGGCATGACCTTAAATTCGTAGTGTCCACTGGGTGTACTGAAAGCGAACAGTGGTCGAGATCTCCGGTTGACTGGTATCTGATAGTACCCCCCGACTCAGATCCACCTTGAAAAGTACCGGAGCCTTATGGAGCCTAGCGAATAGCTGAGTTGGATTCGCAAAGGTTCCACCTGAAAACTGTGTATGACTGTTCAGCAGTCGGTAATCTATACACAACCTGTGTTCTCCACTTGGTTTGCGTAACAAAACTACCCCCGCATTGTATGGGGATGTGGATGTTGCAATCACGTCATCCTCCAGCAATTTTTTTATTTCCTCCTCCAGGGCCTTTTCTTTAGAGAATGGCACTGGGTAAACCTTTTCCCAACCCCGGGG
>JACEFZ010002005.1:0-22331 GCA_014155875.1 Cepaea nemoralis
CCCCCAAACCCCCAAAACACACATCCGCCGCTCACACACATCTTCTCACAATTACACACCTCCCCCCCACCCATACACTCATCTCTCACACACATCCACCCACTCACGTACACATCCATCAACCACTCACACACACACATCACCCACGTGCCCATCAACACATGCATCTCTCGTCTACCCTCCCACCCACACATACCCCAACCACCCAGCCAAACACACATCCCCCATCCTCGCATGCATCCTTCAATCACCTGCACATCCCACATATCCCCCACATCTCCCCTCCCACACAAAACTACACCCATAAACACATTCCCCCCACACACACATCCCCCACATACATTCCCCATACACATCTCCCCACCCACTCACACATCCTCCACCTACAAACATCCTCACCACCCACACATACATCCTGCACCTACTCACATTTACCCCATCCACACTCACACACTCCCACCCACACAGACATATCCCATTCACAGACACCCCTCACACACCCATCCCTCAACCCACACAATCTCCTACACACCCATTCACCCACCCAAACACACACTCCCTACCCACACCCCTCCCAACCCACCAACACCCACATACTTCCAACTATCCTCTCAAATATCCCTCCCCCCCCCCCCACACACACACACATATATCCCTCACATACACATACATCCAACACCGACTACAAATCCCTTCACACATCCACACATCACCCATTAACCCTTTTAATGCTACGTAATTCTGAGTAGCGTCCCGCCCGGTGCTAAATACTTTCTCCACCGACTGCCCTGCCTGTGCTAAATACTTTCTTGACCTCTAAGAAACTGGAAATGTCACGGCGGTGTTGACCATTTTTGTAACACCGGAAAATTTAAGCACTCCTAAACTGGGTAGGTTGGCACCATTGTTTGAACAAACACTTTTACAAAGAGATAAAACAACAAAATAGCTTATTCATGTTTTAAAAATGTTTAGTTTAAAGTTATTTTAATTATGTATAAATAATAATGTATTAATATTAAGATATTAGGTAAAAGATAGAAAAATTAAAAAAATAAAATGTAACAATATGGTGGAATGACGATGTTACAGAAGCAATAACAGAGAAAAATAAACTATTCACATTATTTTAAAATTCAAAAGATAAGATTCAATAACAAGATGGATTGATAGTGTAACGGAACATACGCAAAACAAGGAATGGAATGACAAGAAAAGACCAAAGGAAAGTTAATAATTTAGTTGTTTGTGGAAGACCCCGAAGCAAGGTACGACACAGAGAGGTACATCATAATCCTTGCACATATATCTTGATTCCCGTCGTTTTTTATTTTTAGAGCACACCACACACTTTCTTGTTGGCCCCTTCTTCTGTGACGTTGTGGACTCTATTGTAGATGGGAAATGACGATGTACCAATCGTAGTGGCAGATCTTCGCTCCTTCGTCCCCCTCCACTCTTTCTTCTCTCCGTAGAATATTTTTGTAGAATTTCACGAATTAAAGATAAATGAAAATCAGCAAGAGGAATATTATTCCCCGTTACCAATTTGTACATGGAATATGCATTTAAAATAGACAGATCTAGAACATGAAAAAACAATTTCTTGTACCACTTTACAGTTTTCCTAATTGACTCAATAGAACTGAGAAGCATGTCAGTCCGATCAACCGCGCCCATATTTTTATTGTAGTCAACAATGCACTTTGGCTTTTGTGTATTTTCTCCGGTTTTCCAATCTTTTTTCTCTGTTGGTACAATGTCTGAATTGTGACATGTAGACAGCATCCAAACTTCTCTTTTGTCGCACCATTTCAGGGCTAATAAACAGCTTGTAGACCTATAGCAAATTCCTTTTTTTAATAATTTTTCTTCCATTTTAGGCAAATTCTGTCTATTCTTTCTGACCGTGCCACATGCATTAGTTGCATGATCGTGAAGCCACATAAACAAATTAGGACTGGTGTACCAATTATCTACAAAAAGGGTATGCCCGTTTCACAAACTCTATCACAAACGCGGGGGTATTATCAAACCCGTACACCGTAGAAATTAAAACGAACAAAACAGGCTTATTGCTGGTGAAGCTGTCTCAACAACACATTATCAGCACACTAACGCCTGTTGAGCCTGTGAAATAGGTCATTTGGATCTAAAAATAGGTAACCTTTGTGCCCCATTCATAAACGCTTGAAAACGGCTATAGCCTTCTTGTATAGATGGTATAAACGGGTTAGCTCGTCCATAGCACCGGGGGGACAGATTACGGGAGGCGAGTCAACTCGTCAACAGCATCGTACCGCGATACGACTTAACTCGTCTATAGCCGCGAAAGGGTTAACCCATACACATCCCCACATACAACCCCTCCACACATACATTCCCCACATCCCCACACACACCCATATCCCTCACATACACACTCATACACACATCCTCACATCTAGACACATACATGATGCCTCACATGATCACTGAAACTAATAAGAACAAACTCCCACACTTTACACACAATTGAGACAATGACGATTGTCGTGAGAATTCTCGCAATTGCAAGAAGTGGAGAAATAATTTTACATATACATTATGTAGCGTAAACTTTAGTGATGCAATTGAACTCTCTCTCTCTCTCTCTTGCTCTCTCTCTCCCTCTCTCTCTCTCACACATTCACATCCAAAATACACACGCAAATACACACATATACCCACGCACATACACACACCTACACACATCCATATAGTTACGCACACGTACTCACATAACACCCGAAGATACACTCCCTCGCATACACTGCATGCATGCACACTTACACACACAATGTGGTGGATGGGTGGAGGCATGTATGTGTATCTGGGTTGTGTGTGTGGTTGGGTAGGGGAGTTGGGGTGAATGGGGGATGTGTGGGTGGGTGGTGGATGTGTCTCATAACATGGTAATATGTATTGTTTATGTTTACAAAATTCATTTGACAATGTTCTCTAGTTATATTTGGTCTCTGACTCAGATCCCTGGGTTCAACTCCATACTTGTAGGTCAGCATGGCCGAATGGATAAGAACACATGTTCTTAAACATCCGGTGTGCTGATGCCGAGGTAAGGGGCTCAACCCCTACACCGGGCAGTTTGACCAAAATGCTGACCTATCGTCCTTGCTTGGAGATGTAAATTACAAGTACCTCTGAAGTCGGAGTGCATTCACTTGATGGCAAGGGACACTGTTAATAGGGGAAGCTAATCCACATGCAAAGTTCATTCCAGCATTACTTGAAATAGTGTGTATGGACTACGCTTGAGTTCAATCCAATGCATGAATATTTATTGTGTATGGACTACACTTGAGTTCAAAGTTCAGTCCAATGCATGAGTATGTATTGTGTATGGACTACACTTGAGTTCAAAGTTCAGTCCAATGCATGAATATGTATTGTGTATAGACTACGCTTGAGTTCAAAGCACGGGAGCGCAAATAAAAATCATGCTTCAGAGAATGTTCAATCAGACCCACAGCAGCCTGGTGACAATGATAATGATCAATCAGACCCACAGCAGCCTGCTGACAATGATAATGATCAATCAAACCTACAGCAGCCTGCATCAATATATGAAATTATATCTCGAAATTGTGGCACAAAAGTTGTAAATATTGTCCGAAAACATGTACTTTGTGACTGTGGCGCCACTGAAATTCTGCTAAATAAGTGTTAAACACTGTACGACTAGTGCCACCTTGGTATCTTTGTTTCCTTTTTACTTGCATCCACAACCCTTCAATTGTTTGGGTGTGAATGTCACTGTGTACAGGATCAACAAAGTTATTGGCATGAACAACAACTGTATGATCGTAGATGCCATGGTTTAGTTGACCTACGTTGTTGTAGCCTCGCCAGGCATCGGTGACAATGGTCGTTCCTGGTAAGACGTGATCACTTATAATGCGTTCCAGTGTTGTCGCATCTCGCCTTTCCACAACTTCCAACTCAACCAGCAACGACCACCACTACCACGTTCAACCAGGCCAACTACCCATTGACCACGACGAAAGTGACCACGGTGGTACTTTCGGTGGAAAAAGTAGCTCTCGTCAGCTTCAACGACCACTGACTGTCCCTGAGCATCAAATCCTCCCAACAATGGATTGTTACCCAACATCCAGTTGTAACACTCTACCCGAGCTGATGGTCTGCCTGGCATTACAATATTTCTTTACATCAAGTAGAAACAAGTGTATTGAAAGCCTCTGTATCAGTATCGGTATCTCCGTATTTATTTATATGTAACTAAGGAAGTAGTCAAAACGGAAGTAATCACACAATGAGGTCCTGTAAGGGATTCTTATTCACTACATTCACTGCGGAACTATTTGGGACCGGAATTCGGAAGAGTGCCCTTTATTTTATGTTGTGTGATTTCTGCAATATGTACCCGACAAGATACAGCGAAATATGTCAGACAATAGATCGTGCAATCTATTGTTTGCGTCTTCGTTATGCAAATTATTTTTATATTTTCTCCAGTGTGTGAGTGTGTGTGTGTGCGTTACACACGTCGTAACAAAGCTAGTTTATCAACAAAACGACATTTTTCCATAAGTAAATTACTGATATACTTTAATGTGACTTACCATTCTTGAGATCCTGGACAAAGAATGTTTTTACGAGTAACTTTTGGCGTTTTTTCTTGTAAAGACAGAGTACTTAAATTATTTTTTCTCTGCGATGGACGTACCGTGGGCGCGGCCATGTTGGTTTCTGACCAGGTTTATTCGCAACTTCTGGATATCTTCTTCTTCTTCTTCAGCATTCCGAGCCATTGAGGTTCTTTGCTGCAAATACAATCTGTCTCCATTCGTCTCTCTGGTGGACCTTCTCTTGCCAGTCGTTGATTCCAAGTGCTTGTAGGTCTGTATGTATATTATCTCTCCACCGCCTTCTTGGTCTACCTCGGGGTCTACGGTCATTTATTTCCTGAGTGTAAGCGAGTTTTGTTTCCCTATTATCTTCCATTCTTTCTATATGCCCCAGCCATTGTAGAACTTCTGGATATACAGAAGAATATGTGATATGGTATTCTGCATTTCGGAAAATGAAGAGTGCCTTATGAAAATGAAGGTTACCTTCAGTAGTTTGCCAATGCTTTCTTAACAGCCGGCACCCATACCATTTCATAATATAACCAACACAGCTGTGTTTCGAATGCAATAATAGTTAGTTAGTCTTTCCTCTTCTTCTTCTTCTTCTTTCGTTCGCCTAAATTATGTTTATAACTGCAATGTTGTCTCTTGTATGAATCTAACAGTCTTTTTTAGTTCATTCAGCGGTCCATAGAGTTTATCTTCCACCGTTGTCCCTCTAGGCCAGAAGGTTCGCCTGGATATGTTGTAGTTTGGGCAATCCTGGAGTCTTTCCTCTTAAGCATAGGACAGCGCAAAGAGCAGAAGTCATGGTTCTCCATGTCCGGCGGTTCGCTGTTACCTGTTGTAGATTCTGGATGTTCACTTGGCCGTTGAATTAAGCCTTCTCTGATGATGGTTCTACGCAGGGTCTCTCTTGGTCTTCCCCGTTTTCTTTTCCCCACTGGTGACCATAAGAGGGCTTGGTTGGGGAGTGCAATAGGTCACTATAAAAAAAGTCGACAGGATCGACTTCATTGCACCGGGTTTTATCCCATATGGCTCAGTCTCTTCTCGCAGCGCGGAAAGCGTCGCACAAAGCACGAACTCCGTAGCTCCAGCGACGACCCCAGGAGTCTCCGAAAAAAATGCACTCATGAACCGAAGGACGCTGCCCGGAATCAAACCCACAACCTTCGGAGCCCGAGTCAGACGGCTTGACCACTTCACAACGGAGACTCCCATGGAGATATGCAGATGATATGCTTCTCCTCTCAAACCAGTCTGCCACGTCGTGGGCTGCTTGCTGAATGTGATGATGATGTCTAGAGGATGGAGCTCTGGCAGGTGTATGTTACTTATGAAATATCCCCTCTTTCAAGTGGTTCGCACACAAAGTCTCAGAAAAAAATGCACTCGTGAACCGAAGGACGTACTCGAACCCACAACCTTCAGAGCCCAAGTTAGACGGCTTGGCCAAGGAGACTCCCAAAATCACTATAATTGAATGTAAGAAAGAGAGTGCTAAAGGCTAAAAGGAATGGACCCTGAAAAGGGCACGACAGTCAATCATCCTTAACAAAGGTACCACCAATGCCTGACACCCCAGACCTCCCTAAAGTGCTATACAGAGCTTGGTTTGCTGAATGAGTAGTTATAAATGGCGGAAACGATTATCATTTGTGGCGGGTTTTGTGGCGGCCGCTGCCATAAATGCTTATAGGCGGGGTTATCCAGCGCCCCCCCCCCCCCATGTTTCGTCACAGAAGCCAACCTCAATTGACCTTTGACGTAACAAGGGATGTAACTCACGAATAACAAATAGACTGGATTGTCGCGGTTTCTTCCCTTTAGATAACTTTTTTAAATGTATGTATTTTTTATTATTTTGTAATTTAAAATAAAAGAACGATTATTAGTAGTTATTAGTGACCGGTGTTTAAACACTATCATCATACAGGTTGCAGAGCCTCAAATGACAACAATCAAATTTCAACATGAAACATTCAATTGGAAAAATTAAAGAGAAATTTAATTGTTAATTTTTGTACAATTTTATTGTTGAAATTTTATTATTTCATTCAACGATAGTGACTTATTGCATAAGATACATTTAATTTTCTGAAATACAGCTGTTGTGTGAATTGGGGAAAGACGATTATCTCTAGTAGGTTGGACATTTACCCAGTCAGTAGAAAACCAGCTGTGGTATAATCAAAGAGAATGTTAGTGTTAAGTGGTATGAAACGTAAAAGTCGTCTATAAGATGAGTTAGATGGTATTCACGGCGTCAATAAGGCATACGTGGTTTTAAGAAAAGGTCGACTTCATAACAGACCCTGCTGGTTGGTTGGAGACTTGACGGTATTGCAGATGTGAAATGGCAACGTGAGATATTTTTCCCATATGGTTAAGAAATGTTCCTATTTTTTATAAGTCTGGTTGGGAAATTTGAAAGTTTGGTCGAGATATTTCTGTATTTGGCCAACATTTTTCACATTTGGTTAACAAATTTTCCTACTTTTCATAAGTTTGAATGAGATATTTTATAAGTTTGGTTGAAATGTGGCCAAAATGTTTCGCTTTAGTCAACAAATTTTCCTACTTTTCATAAGTTTGGTTGAAATTGGCCAAAATATTCACATTTGCTTAACAAAGTTTCCTATTCTTTATAAGTTTGGTTGAACTGTGGCCAAACTTTTCACATTTTGGTTAACAAATGTTCCCACTTTTCATAAGTTTGACTGAAATTGTTATAAGTTTGGTTGAAATATGGCCAACATTTTTCACTTTGGTTAACAAATTTTCCTACTTTTCATAAGTTTGGTTGAAATTTGGCCACAATTTTCACATTTGGTTAACAAAGTTTCCTACTTTTAATACGTTTGGCTGAGATATTTATACGTTTGGTTGAAATTCTTTTCATATTTGGTTAAAAAGTTTCCTATTTTTCATAAGTTTGTTTGACATATTTCTTTACTTAACCAAAATTGTTAACATTTGGTTGACAAAGTTTCCTATTTTTCATAAGTTTGGATGGTGTATTTCGTTACTTGGACAATGTTTCTCCCATATGGCTAACAAATTTTCTTACTTGGCCAAGATTTTTGCCATTTGGTTAACAATTGTTCCTACTTTTCATAAGTTTTGACGAGATATTTCGTTACTTGGTCAATCTGTTTCCTTCTTTGTGTATATTTGGTTGAGATATTTCTGTGTTTGGCCGATCTTTTTCCCATTTCGCAGACAAATTTTCCTACTTTTTATAAGTTTAGTTGAAATATTTTTCTCTTTGGTGGATATTTTTTCACCCGTGGTTAACCAAGTTTCCGACTTTTCATAAATTTGGCCGATGTATTTCGTTACATGGTCAATATTTTTCCCATTTGGCTAACGATTGTTTTTACTTGGCCAAGAATTCCCATATGGTTAACAATTGTTTCTACTTTTCATGATTTGGAAGAGCTATTTCCTATTTTTATCAACATTTACCCTCATTTGGTTAATAAAGTTTCCTACTTTTTATAAGTTTGATCGAGATATTTATGTATTTGGCCAACTTTTTTTCCTATTTAGTCGACACATTTTCCTACATTTCACAAGTTTGGTTGCGATATTTATAAGTTTGGCTGAAATGTGGACAAAATTTTTCAGATTTGGTCAACAAACTTTCCTACTTTTCGTAAGTTTGGTTGAAATTTGGCCAATATTTTTTTCCTTTGGTTAACAAAATGTTTATAAGTTTAGGCGCAATATTTCTTTACTTGGCGACTATTTTTCACATTTGGTTAACAAAGTTTCCTACTTTTCATAAGTTTGGACGATGCATTTAATTACTTGGTCAATATTTTTCCCCATTTGGTCAACAAATGTTCTTCCTAGGCCAAGATTTTTCCTATTTGGATAACAAATTTTCCTAGCTTTCATACGTATGGACGAGATATTTCGTTACTTGTACCATATTATTTTACATTTGGTTAACACATTTTCCTACTTTGTCAGTATCTTTCCCATTTGGTTAACAATTTTCCTACTTTTTGTAAGTTTAGTTGAAATATTTATATATTTGACCGACATTTTTTCCCATTTGGCTAACAGACTTTCCTACTTTTTATGCTTGCTTGTGTTCGCTGGCTGTGAACTCCAGCGTGAAGTCCTGTATGTCAGATGAAGACATCCTGTTGTCCAACATCAATGTGATGTCATACCGGACCTGAGGTTTGCGTGAATATCTGTTGTCCCATGTCTGGCTTATTGGTGTGCAGACTGGCGGTTCTTCGCCATGCAGGCAGATACTCTCCGGCTTCGGGGGAATCATCGATCCTACTGATGTTAGCCAGGTCCCTGAAGCGACCTGTTGCCCATGACGCACAGCGTGGACGTGTCAGCAGGTCTTGGTCAGTATAGATCCCGGCCCTGGTGCCTTGGAAACACGTCTGCGTTCCCCTACTATTTATAAGTTTGGGTGAGATATTTCTCTCTTTGGCTGATGCTTTTTCACACTTGGTTAACAAATTGTCCTATTTTTCATAAGTTTGGCGGAGATATTTCATTACTTGGTCAATCTTATTCCCATTTGGCTAACAAATTTTCATTCTTTTCATAAGTTTGGACAAGATATTTCGTTACGTGGTCAAAATTTTACCTATTTGACTAACAAATTTTCCTACTTGATTGATATTTTTCCCTCTAGGTTAACAAATGTAGGAGGCCTGGTGTTCCTTGCCAGTGAGAAGTCCTGATCGTTCGGGTCCTATCGATTGACGGACGTCGGTCGCGGCGATTGGGCAATCTTGAGCATAGCCTACGATGGGTAGCGTTGTAGTATTCTGTTGTGATAATTTGGTGTGTCCAGTGTGTGCCGCGTGGTTACACACCCGCTTCACACGCGTGATCCGGGACTGTTTCCGGATCCGGTCAGGGATATGCACTGCTGGCGGGCTCGGATGAGGGCGAAACTCGAGTCTAGTGCTTCCATGTTGACGTGGATAGGCCTTGGGTTCATACCGGAATGCGATCGGCGTTGCCAGTAGTGGGTTGTGCTCAATATTTAAATTTCAAATCCCGAAACAACCACATAATCAATTTGATTGTTGCTCACTGGATTTTAGGAGGCCTGGTGTTCCTTGCCAGTGAGAAGTCCTGATCGTTCGGGTCCCATCGATTGACGGACGTCGGTCGCGGCGATTGGGCAATCTTGAGCATAGCCTACGATGGGTAGCGTTGTAGTATTCTGTTGTGATAATTTGGTGTGTCCAGTGTGTGCCGCGTGGTTACACACCCGCTTCACACGCGTGATCCGGGACTGTTTCCGGATCCGGTCAGGGATATGCACTGCTGGCGGGCTCGGATGAGGGCGAAACTCGAGTCTAGTGCTTCCATGTTGACGTGGATAGGCCTTGGGTTCATACCGGAATGCGATCGGCGTTGCCAGTAGTGGGTTGTGCTCAATATTTAAATTTCAAATCCCGAAACAACCACATAATCAATTTGATTGTTGCTCACTGGATTTTAGGAGGCCTGGTGTTCCTTGCCAGTGAGAAGTCCTGATCGTTCGGGTCCCATCGATTGACGGACGTCGGTCGCGGCGATTGGGCAATCTTGAGCATAGCCTACGATGGGTAGCGTTGTAGTATTCTGTTGTGATAATTTGGTGTGTCCAGTGTGTGCCGCGTGGTTACACACCCGCTTCACACGCGTGATCCGGGACTGTTTCCGGATCCGGTCAGGGATATGCACTGCTGACGAGGCTCGGAATGAGGGCGAAACTCGAGTCTAGTGCTTCCATGTTGACGTGGATAGGCCTTGGGTTCATACCGGAATGTGATCGGCGTTGCCAGTAGTGGGTTGTGCTCAATATTTAAATTTCAAATCCCGAAACAACCACATAATCAAATGTATCTACTTTTTATAAGTTTGGATGAGCTATTTCTGTATTTGACCAATATTTTTAATACTTTGTCTAACATATTTTCTTATTTGACTGTTGAAGTGGTACATAGAAGCTGTACTGTCTGGCTGTGAAGTGTAGTACTGAGCAGGCACACTGAAAAACATATATTGGTCTTGGAAATGGGTTTCTAGAGAAGAAAGACCCGTATGGACACATAGAAAGGAAATAAAAGTGTAGATGTCTAATTACGTGATAACGTCGCTGGTTATGATAGCGGGCACGTGACATGTCATATTACATGCATTGCTTAAGGTTGAGTCGGAACAGTTTGTTGTGTTCGTGTGTAATATTATAATCTTTTTAGAGCAGAAGACATGCCTGGGGAAGACATGCCTCGCTGACTGTGTTTGGTCGTCACAGTTTTGTAATGCTTCTGGTGTTGACTATAATGGAATGGAGGCTGTAGATAATGCTGTGTCATGCTATGTGCGAATACCTTTTGTGAGTAGTTCAGTCGGTTAAATTTATACTGTAATCCCTCTAGATATTCTTATTAAAACATGTCTAGACAGCAGTTTGTAAGTATGAGTACCGTTATACCGTAATCATACTTCCAGTTGTTTTCGAGTGTTTACAGTCCCTCCCCAAAAAATTTCCCCCAAAGCAGGTTCAGGCATGTTCACGCGATTTCACAGCTGTGGCTGTTGTATGAGTCACCCTTTGGTTTTTCCAAAATACAGCTCTGGACACGTCCACGTACGTTCATCCCCGCCGACATAGCCCCGTGATGAGTCACCCAGGCGGTCACCCTCAACTAAACCAACTATGAGTTCATGCCTCAGACTTTATGATGAGACTTAACCTCCAGCTGTTATAAAGGAACGGAGTATTTGTCTAGCCATCCCGCCACTCGACCACTCCTTAACAATGATCAGATGCAATATCTAGCCTTTCCTCCACTCACCCACCCTTTAACAACTTTTCACATTGGACATTGGGGAGCATTTTAGTGTGATATTCGCTGGCACGAGAATGGAGCATAATGGGGACGACCCGTTGCCGTGAAGTTGTAACCTCGACTAACTAACTAACTAACTAACTAACTAACTAACTAACTAACTAACTAACTAACTAACTTAACAACGACAGAGAGTCTTTATCTAGCACCTCCTCTGGCTCTTAACAATGTCCGGACGTATTTATCTAGCCACTCCACCCCTTAATAACGATCAGAAGTACTTATTTAGCTACTCTTCAACTCACCGCCCCTTGCCAACGAACTTCACTAAGCCATATCCGCTACATTCGACAAAGCCGGCCATCTTTACTTTTAAGGTTTTCAGTTGAAGCTCTGAAACCTTTGATGGTAGTGTTCGGAAGAAAGTATCTAGCTACTACTGCACTCACCCACCCCTTAACACCAATTTCACAAAGCCATACCCACGAAAACCGATAATATCGGTCATTTTTACTTTTTAAGGTTGTTATCTGAAGCTCTGAAAACCGTTTGATGATAGTGTTCGGAAGCACTATCTACCTACTTCACCACTCACCCACCCCGTTCCAACGAATTTCACTACGCCATACCCACTACAATCAATAATATCAGCCATCTTTACCTTTTTAAGGTTGTCATTTGAAGCTCTGAAAACCGTATAATGATAGTGTTCAGAAGCACATATCTAGCTAGTACGCCACTCACCCACCCCTTACCAACGAATTTCACGACATCATACCCGCTACATTCAATAATATCCACAATTTTTACCTTTTTACGGTTTCCATGTGAAGCTCTGATGATGATATATAGGTCACTACATCCCTCTGCAGATCATATAACTGCCATATTTACATGCTTACCTATTACGGTTTTCATATTACACCCACAGTGACTCGAGGGTTCGAACCCCCTCGCCCTACCCCACGCACCCGCACCACCACGCCCCACCCCTGAGCCTTCCCCCATAACACCCTCTCGTGTCGTCCACCCTGCCCCCGCACGCACACACACACACACACACACACACAAACACATCCTGACCACTACACCAGCTACTAACCACCATCTTTACTTTATTAAGGTTGTCATTTGAGGCTCTGCAACCTGTATGATGATAGTGTTTAAACCCCGGTCACTAATAACTACTAATAATCGTTATCTTTTATTTTCAATTACAAAATTATAAAAAATACAAACATTTAAAAAGTTCTCTAAAGGGAAGAAACCGCGATAATCCAGTCGATTTGTTATTCATGAGTTACATCCCTTGTTAGGTCAAAGGTTAATTGAGGTTGGCTTTTGTGACGAAACAAGGGGGTGGGATAATCACTATATAAGCATTTATGGCGGCGGCCGCCACATAATTCGCCACAAATGATAATCGTTTCCGCCATTTATGACTACTTGCATGGCAGTGAGTCTTGGAATGTAAATGAACATATTAGGAAGAACTCGGAAGCAACCTAGATGTGCTTACTGAGACGAGTGTTACGAATTCCTTGGACTGCAAGATTAACTAACAACGATTGCCTGAAAGAGTCTAATGAAACTAGAACATTATATACAATGATAAGAATGAGACAAACAGCTTTCTTTGGGCATGTTGTGAAAAGAGAGGCATTGGAGAACATCGTGACAACTGGAAAGATCAAGGGGAAGAGAGGGAGAGGCAGACCAAGAGAAATGGTGCTGGGTGGGTTGAGACTGTGGCATGTAGGAATATCATTAGCAGAGTTGATCCAGAAAACCAAAGACCGAGATCTGTGGAAAGTCATGAACGTCTACGTCAGCCGGCATGGCATTGATGATAATGATGACAGAGGCTCTAGAAAAATGGAAATGAAAAGAGAGTTGATAAAAAAAAATAAAAGGGGGGGGGGGGAGTGAAATAATTCGGCCACGTTAAAAGACATAACAATCTAATAAAAACAATACTGGAGTGCAAGATTAAAGACAAACGAGCAAGAGGTAGACAACGATAAAAGTGGGAAGGTAACGTCAAGAGGTGGACGAACATCAGTCTGACAGAATGTACAGTCAGGGCGAGAGACAGGCAATTTTGGAGATCTATTGCAGACAATATTTATTGTGGAAACGACACCTGATTGAATGTTTTTTCTGGCCTCTCTTGTGTGAGTTCTCGACTAAAAGCTTACTAATCATTAGCATCATCATGTGTAATCCTGTCATGTCTCTTCACAGCCTGTGTGTTCTGTATAAACTCTTCTGATACATGCCTCCATATCAATGCCTTCATTGTTGACACGGCACCTGATTGATTGATTTGCAACTTCATGTTTTCGGCTTCTCTGAGCCCCTGAAACAGGCTCTCGTCTATCGGAGTCAGTTTGGTGTAGAGATGTTTCTTTTGATCCGGTACCTAGCTCCTGTAGTGTTCCCTTGCCAAGTTCAGACACCGGAAGAGTGTGCAGGAATGGTGCTGAAACTTCACGTCCACTGAGAGGATGTTTTTATTATTATTATTTTCTTTTAATTTTGCATATCCCTTACAGGACGTTACAGTCAACGCCATAATTATCCAGCTGTTGTTGATGTTCTTGGTAAGATTACGCTCAGTAGTTTGCCATTGCTTTCTGAGCGACCGGCTCACATAGCCTACCCAGTAAGTAACCAACGCGACGCGATCCGCTGCCGAATCTCGAGCAGCTGTGTTCCTCATGTGGATATACGGGATTACGGAGAAAGTCGTTAACTGCTTCGCCAGGGAGACCGGCGGAGAGGATGTTACCTGGTCGTGGTACAGTACAGTACATACGGACTTGCTGGGATTTGGTCGATGTTGGTAATGTTGTAAACTAAGAAACAGGATGAAACTTGACCTTTTAAATGCTATCTTGACAATAAGATTTGGCCTGATGAGAGTAAGAAAATGTATTCAACTTATCAGTTATCTGATCGCGTATAAAAAGAAATTGGAACAGCTAAAGCATACCAGAGTCATCTTGAATCTAAAGCTTCAACTTCATCATCCAAGCTAAGGTTATCCTGTGGATCTTGTGAGACAGACATCAGTGAAGATGAATTGATTCTATAGGGTAAGTCACATTAATATTTATGTAATTTCTTACTTTTTCAATCTAGATGTTTTTTTTTCTCTAGATGTTTACCATCACAATCTAGATATTTCTAGATGTTGTTCGGGCCGTTTCTAGATTTTTTTTTTCTGTAAAAAAAATAAAAAGTGGCAACTATGCCTCCCAATTTGCAAGCCTCCGCCCGAAGATGTTGGCACAATGTGGGGTGTTGGGTTTGATGAGCGCCGCCCAGCTTTTGGCGCTAACAGAAAATGTCTACTGTCATACAGTAAATTAGTCATATCTATCCTTAGTGATTCAATGAGCATGCTCAAGAAGATAGAGATTGGGTGGATCTGAAGAGAGTGGTTGCTATATCTGGAGCTGTCTCGGCTGGCAAAGGGCATGCGGGTGTACAAGGAAATGAGCGGACTGACAAGCTTGCAGGTAAGGTTACGGTGGAAGCTGGAAGGTGGACAAGCCATCGACCAGGCTGACATTCTGAATGCTTTACGAGAAGTAAGTCGTTCGCAATAACCAAGTGATGACTGTGAATCTACAACCATGGTCAGGATGCGAGAACAGCAAGTTAAAAGAGGTGTGACCAAACAAGAATAGCCTACTACGCAGGAAGCCAAAGAAGATTAATAAATCAACACAGAACTGGTGTCGCTACAGGCTGTGGGGTTTACTGAGGAGGGGATCGGAGCAATTATGGATTGAATGGTTCGATGTGCAATGAGGATGATCTGTCGACTAGGGGATCTGGCCGACGCTCGACGCTCAGAGGAAAGGTGAGACGGACATATAATTAGATTGCTACTGGAACTATTAGTGTTGGAACTCTTCGCTGGCTTCTGAGGATGGGGACGGAGCGCTTATGGGAATGTCCCGAATGCTGTGATGTCGGTTCCTAAATCAATCAATCATTTTTGAGTAAGATCTGACATCTTAGTTAAAATTCGAAACAAACCACACAGGAAGAGGAAGCCTCCAGTTGTCTGCTATCCCATCATGCAGCATTTGACGTGTAGCGGACCAGCCATTTCCTAACCGTCAACTCTGGAGACAACAGGTCGGAGACACAATTCACTTTCCTTTGACAAAATGTGGTCATTGGCGTTCATATTCGCCGTCTGCCTGCTCCAGGGAGGCATGGCGTTCTATTTACCAGGATTGGCTTCTGTTACTTATTGTTCAGACAACAAACACAATGAAAATTGTAAGGTATGTCGGTTGACTGCTGACGACTTTTCTGTGCTTGTCGGGACTGGAAACGGTAGTTTTTGTGATCAATAATTGCTGCGTAGTCATTTTCAATATATTTGATCGAGTCTTGTTAGTAATATCTGCAAAGTAATACCGTCTTTTCAAAACTTTCTTCATGTGTTATCTAAGTAAGGGTACTTGGATCTTTATGTCTTGACTTTTGTCTTAGTGGTGTTTTGGAAACAACCAGAAAGAGGCGAAAGGGAGGGAGGAAAGGGGTAGGGGGTATTGACCCAGAGGAAGTTTCGAAGAGACTGATCCCGCTTTAACATCACAAAGTTTCTTGTGCTGGAGCTAATTATGGTTGCATAATACGAAAGGTGTACGCATTTCTATCCACTGCAAGTGTTGTGAAGACAGCCATGCGATTTATGGGCGTGGCTTGCCTTACGGAGGTCAGTTACTGAGTTAGGGTGGGGTGTAGGGGTTGGGTCCCTGCTTTCTCAGGCTTACCATTTTAATAAATGTTTTCACTGAGAACAATTATTATACAAATATTGTTAGGTAGAGCTGGCAAATGTAATAGAACAGTACTTCAATATAATATCTTTGTCAGTTTGAAGTGAGACAGCACTATATGGGTGAATTAGGTTTCACTAATGTTCATTAAGAATCCTGCCTTCATCAGCAAACTAATACATACACAAAACACAACATACAATAACGGAGAAGATCCTCCAGTGACTATATTAAGGAAGGCATACGAACAGGATGAGAAGAATAAAAAGTTGAAAAAAATGAGAACAATGAAGAGAAAAAGGAAATTGGAAAACATTATTTTTGCTTCTTATCTCAGAATCCCAGGCTGTGATACTGATAATGCTAAACCAGTACTACTATATGAATCTTGGATTCAATAAAAAATAAATTGGCCTGGCTTCTAGATCGATCCACGTACAATTGGTACTAGGCAATGTCTTGGGAAGTAAAGGCAGCTGGAATGATACTGACCACAACACTATTGAATGCCGATGGTCTATACAAATTTGGGTCTAACATTGTATATCCAATGTACATTAAAAGGTGTATTTTTAATGACTGCAGCACTTCAAAATATTGCAGGTCCAAGTTTTGTATTTACCTTCTGTAAAGTTCATGCAACATAATAGGTAAATACAAAACTTGGACCGGCAATATTTTCAAACACAGCACAGTCATTAAAAATACACTCTGTACTTTACTAACTATATGAGTCAGAAACTTGTAGAATTACACAAATAATTGCTAATAAACTACAAACATTCATTAACTGGTGCCTGCAGAAAATAGAAGAAAAATGGTATGACAAAATAGAACAAAGATGGTATGGCAAAATAGAACCAAGATGGTATGGCAAAATAGAACAAAGATGGTGTGACAAAATAGAACAAAGATGGTATGACAAAATAGGAAGATGGTATGAAAAAATAGAACAAAGATGGTATGACAAAATAGGACAAAGATGGTATGACAAAATAGAACAAGGATGGTATGACAAAATGGAACAAAGATGGTATGACAAAGTAGAACAAAGATGGTATGACAAAATAGAATAAAGATGGTATGACAAAATAGAACGAAGATGGTATGACAAAATAGAACGAAGATGGTATGACAAAATAGAAGGAAGATGGTATGACAAAATAGAACCAAGATGGTATGACAAAATAGAACAAAGATGATATGACAAAATAGAACCAAGATGGTATGACAAAATAGGAAGATGATATGACAAAATAGAACAAAGATGATATGACAAAATATAACCAAGATGGTATGACAAAATAGAACCAAGACGGTATGACAAAATAAAACCAAGTTGTATGACAAAATAAAACCAAGATGTATGACAAAATAGAACACAGGTGGTATGACAAAAATAGAACCAAGATGGTATGACAAAAATAGAATTAAGATGATATGATAAAAATTGAACCAAGTTGGTATGACAAAAATAGAACCAAGACGGTATGACAAAATAGAACCAAGATGGGATGACAAAATAGAACAAAGATGGTATGACAAAATAGAACCAAGAGGGGATGACAAAATAGAACAAAGATGGTATGACAACAATAGAATAAAGCTGGGATTAAAACCTTGAGAGTGTGATAGAAATTACAATAACTATACCTTTGTCTTGTAACCTGTCAGTATTGTTGTTAAGGATGCCAAGAGTGTTAAGCACGTGTAAATCACAGTGCAGATGAACACGGTGACATCTAAAGACAGTTAAAGATGGCCACCCCACTTTTGACATGCCCCAAAAAGGAGCAGTTTTCTGATATCCGTTTAAAAAAAAAAATCAGGACTTTTCCCCTTGTACCACAACCCCCTGTACTCACCATACTAGTGATTTTCACCTGTTTTTGGGCAACTCAGAGTCATTGGGAGGAAGGACGTTTGGTGCGATGAAGAGGTACAGCAGGTGGTGCATGAGTGGTTACACATGCGACCAATATAATTTTTTTCTACAGGAATCCAAACACTTATCAGTGCTGGAGAACTTGCAGTGAATGCAGTTGTGACTACATTGAAAAATGATGCAAAATTTTGTTCTGTACTTTTCAGAATATATTAACCCCAAAAAAAAAACAGTTAGGTTTTCATTTGAAGCTCCCTTGTGTAACATAATAATTTGGGCATGGGATCCTTTCCTCATATTATTAAAGTTATAACTGTGATTGTCTAGTTTTACAAATTTATTTAGAATGTGAAAACCAACACATATCTGTCATTCTTCAAAGATTTCTATCATTTTTAATTTAATTTTTATATTGAAAAGTATGAAACAGCTCACATCTAGAACAAGTTGGAAAATAAAATTAAGAATGATTAATACAGTTAACAATGATTGAGAGTTTTATAGTTTTTTATTGGTTTGCGCAGTAACATGGACAAAAAAAATGTGAAAGAAACATTGAAGATTTCGAAATGTGGTATTATGGTAGGAGAAAAAACCCAAAGAAACAACATTACAATAGTGAAGTGAAGAAAACATTATTGAATTAGACCAAAGCCAGGCAGTTAAAAGTATTTTGGCCTTATAAAAACACACAGCTCATTGTTAAAGGAAGTGCTGGAAGGAAAAGTGGAGGGGAGGCATAAAAACAGATGATGTTATATGTGGGTGGACAACACTGAGAGAACAAATAAGTGAACAGACTTTATTTTCAAAGGCTTACAAATTGGGCACACAGGCCGATCTTACTTTCTGTATGAGTTCACCATGAAGGCACAGGCCATAGGATGGATGTTGGTGACCTTAATGTGAGCGGGCACTTTGGTGTGATGGTTAGGATGTTACGCTGAAGTGGCATGAGCATGGTTGGCTGAAGGTTCGATACCAGCACTCGATGATCTCTAAAGGAGGGAAGGATTGACCAACACTCCTCCACAAGCTCAGGGCTACAACATGTGATGGTTGTAACACTTCACATACCCACACCAGCTTCCTCCCCCGGGACTTTTAGTATGTATTAGAAGTAATGTGGAGATGGCTCTTGATGATGATGATGTTTGATGTTGTCTAATAATACTTTTGAGAATATTCTGATTATTTCGTCTTGTTTTTTTCCTGTTTCAAAAACTACAGTCAGATATAATGGTGTACGTGAATCGTTTAAACACAGTGGAGAACATAGTCCCGTATGAGTACCATGAGTAAGTGTATGTTATTTGTTGTTTTGTCATTAGTTTTGATGTAACAGTAGAACTATTGTCTTGAAGTCTTGTCAGGGTTGTGTTCCTATTCAATCTTGTCAGGGTTGTGTTCCTATTCAGGTGAGTTGCATGGGAAATGTCGCCTTGCAAAACCAAAGGTTGTGGGTTCGATTCCAGGCTATGTCTTTTGGTTCACGAGTGCCAGCACCATGGCAAAGGGGTCATGGAATCAGTTTGTAATCCTGCATACCCGTATTTGAAACACAGCTGTGGGTGATTTGGCAGCAGACGGCCTTACATTGGTTTTTATGAAAGGTATGGGTGCGGTCATTCAGAAAGTAATGGCAAGCTACTGAACGTAAACTTGCCCAGGAATCACGAACAGCCCAAAAAATTCTGGGGTTGAATGCAACGTCATGTACAGGATATGCAAAACTTTTTCTTGGGGCAGGAACCATCATGCTTAAGATCTGAGCTCCCAACACAAAAAATTTTCACACCATTAGGTGCCTTGCCAGCTAGAAGTCATTCAGGTGCCCACAGATCTGGGTCTTTGGTGTTCTGAATAAACTTGTGATGATATCCCTCCAGGGCCACAGTCTCAGTTCATTCAGAATAATTTCTCTGGTCTGCCTCTGCCTCTTCTCCCTCTGGTCTTTCCAGTCGTCACATGTTTTCCAACGGCCCTTTGATTACTGACCAAGGAATTGCACATTGTACAATGCACAAAAATTTAAGAAAAAACGGGGAAATTTTTAGAGAATTCACAGTACAAGATAAGCATACTCAACCATTTTGTATGAATCTGTGTAATTAACTACCCACAGGGAGGTGGGAAGGGTCTTCACAACTTTAAACCAAAAACCACATCAGCTTTCCCCTGAAATCAGAGTGGGTTTCCTGATGATGAGAGACACGTTAATAGGGAAAGTTAATCCATGCACAAAAACAGTCCGGGGCATTAGAGTAGTACCAAGTGTATAGACTACATTGAGTTCAAAAATTGGGGCGAACGCAAAAAAAAAGGAAAAAGCAGCTTACGCATCTTGCCTGTCAGCCTGCGAAGAACCTGGATAATTGTTTTCTAAATTTTTTCCGGTGAATGATTTTTTCCCTTACTGTCTACGCTTATGTGCAGGTTAGGTGTTCCTGAGCTTGTTCAGAAATTTGTATGTAAAGAGTTTAGCTTCCCGGGTAAAACACAATGACTTCTTGGCAAAAATCTTTGATATAATAACTTCTACCTTTTTCCCTCCCACATTGACGATGACTTACTCTGCCTCTCTTTCCTCGTATTCCAGGCTAAGTTCTCTATAACCCCCTTTTCTTGTGCCCTATAAACATACTTTTTCTATGGTTTTCATAAACGGGACCTCTTGAGTGCACAAAGAGAGGAGGGAGAAGAGAGAGGGAGGGGAGGGGGGCGCTATGAGCGAACAATGAGAAAAAACATTCAGTGGCCTAGGTTTTCCCGTTTATCTGTGTCATGAACCTCAATGGCTGGGCTCGTCCATCTAACTGGATGATCAGGGGTGTCAGGTGTCATGACAGAACTTCGGGGAATAACTCAAACCAGTGGTATCACAATGTAATAGTTTAATGTAAAATAATATAAAATCATAGTCAAGTTGCTCACAAACCAATCATAGTCATTTTGCTCACCAACCAATTTTCCGAGGATGCCTTGTTGAGTAGTATCTTTAATTACTGAATCTTATAAGCTCAGACCTTGGTGGAATTTGATGCTGCTCTGGGACACTACTGGAACTACTAACAGGTTTTACTCAGTGACAGTGTCTTCCTATCACAAGATATGCCTGGACCTTTTCCACTCATTGTTCAGTAAACTAAAAATTTCCCTATGATGTGGAGACGGCACTGTTGTTTTTCCTTGTCTAAAACAAATAACTCAAGAGACATCTTTATACTTGTTTAAAGCTGTCCGAAGAATAAAATCATTTTGTTTTTTCCTTTTTAAAAATTTCAAATATGCGTCACTTAATTTTTTACAATTTGATTTCGCTACAAATATTTCCCGTATAAAAAAATACCCTAAACCCGATCAAAGCTTAAGACTGAGTGTCGCGTCATTTTGAAACTTTAGTTAGGTCTCGCCGTTTCCCTGTTCCCCTAATGGCTGTCCCATCGTGTGATTGCGCTGACCTGAACTCTTAACCCTTCGTCTTGCTGTCTTTGTTAAATATGTTAACTTTGATCTAGTTTCTGTGGAAATGTGGTTTTTGAGGAAAAGCAAAGAATACCTTAGACAGAAGAAAAACCAATGACCAAGGCTTTCAAGAAACATGAAAATCGTACACTGATTTGAGAAATTAGATGTAGACAGACAAAATTATTTGGTCATGTTTTTAAAAGAAATAAATTGGAGAACTTGATGACAACTGGCAAGATCGTGGGGAAAAGAACAAGGGGAAGCAGAAAAAGTAAATACCTGGATGGCTTGGCCCCGTGGTATGGTCGAAACAAGAACAATGAGCTGATCCTGACTGATCGAGTGAGATGGCGAATCATGATCGCCCAAGCTTATCGACATGGCACATGAGGATGAAGTCTTTTACTCACATTTTTTTTCTAACTCCTAAACCCAACAGTTGTCTGTCATACATTTATAAACACATTTACTTATACATTCACACATACTTAAGCTATGTGACAATATGCATTTTTTTTTTTTCCCCCGCTTTGACTTCTGTGTGCCAGAGAAAGGGTGTGGCCAATTCACCGACAGAGAATTTAGGTCAAGTTGTTTTTTTGAAAGGATTAGCCCTTTTCAGTATCAGGTTTGGGAAAAGTGAACATATGTTAATTATTGTAGCCAAAAAAATCAGTTTTTTTAAAAAATAAAAAACAAAAAAAATTTTTTT
>JACEFZ010002006.1:0-31719 GCA_014155875.1 Cepaea nemoralis
AACTCCCCCCTCCCCCCCCCTTTTTTCCTATTTTCGCTTTCTATATCTTCTTCTTTCTTTGTTCCTTATTTCTTTCTTTGTTCCTCTACTTCCATCTGTTTTCCATTACTCCCTTCTTCATCATCCTTATCGCATTCATTCTAGACTATCACCGTTTTCAATCTAGACTATCACCGTTTTCAATCTAGACTATCGCCATTTTCAATCTAGACTATCACCATTTTCAATCTAGACTATCACCGTTTTCAATCTAGACTATTAACATTTTCAATCTAGACTATCCCCGTTTTCAATCTAGACTATCACCGTTCTAAATCTAGACTATCACCGTTTTCAATCTAGACTATCGCCGTTTTCAATCTAGACTATCACAGTTTTCAACGAAGACTAAAGCCGTTTTCAATCTAGACTATTACCGTTTTCTGACTATCGCCGTTTTCAATCTAGGCTATAACCGTTTTCATTCTAGACTGTCGCCGTTTTCAATCTAGACTATCGCCGTTTTCAATCTAGACTATTACCGTTTTCATTCTAGACTGTCGCCGTTTTCAATCTAGATTATCACCGTTTTCAATCTAGACTATCGCCGTTTTCAATCTAGACTATCACAGTTTTCAACGAAGACTAAAGCCGTTTTCAATCTAGACTATTACCGTTTTCTGACTATCACCGTTTTCAATCTAGACTATCGCCGTTTTCTGACTATCGCCATTTTCAATCTAGACTATTACCGTTTTCATTCTAGACTGTCGCCGTTTTCAATCTAGACTATCGCCGTTTTCAGTCGACTATCACTTTTTTCAATCTAGACTATCGCCGTTTTCAATCGACTATCACTTTTTTGTTCAATCTAGACCAGAGGTCACCAAACTTTTTTCACCGCGGGCCGGATAATTGACAAAATGACGAGCGCGGGTCGCATACTCATTATGTACAATATTTGTGCCGTCTCCGTGGCGAAGATCTTACGGACGCGGATAGTAATTCCGTATACCCGCGGTGGGGACACAGTTGCGCTTGATTCGGCAGCAGACCACGTTGCTCTGGTTGTTTATGCTATAGTATGGGTGCCGGTCGTTCAGAAAGCAATGGCAAACTACTGAACGTAAACTTGCCAAGACATCCACAACAGCAATAAATGTGGATGTTGACTGCAAACGCTCTGTAAAGGATATGCAATTAACTTTAACAATACTTGCAAGCCAGAGCGAAAGCTCTGGGGAAAAAAGATGAAAAATTAAGTTAATCATGGGTGAGTGGTGACGTCAGCAAAAAGATAGTTACATCAGACCTAGTGTGCACATATTCGAATCTCACAAACTAAGCAGCAAAAAAGGCTAGTGAGAATTGTGAAACTGATATTTGGCTTTCAAGATATCATCAATGTTTGGTTTGGAATTGCTGCATCCAATAAAGAGAATTGCTTTCAAATGTTCATCTGTCAATCTCGTTCGATGTGTTGACTTCACATACTTCATTTTTGATAATAGTTTGCTCACAGATATAAGTTGTTCCAAACACTGATGCCATACCAGCGGCAAATGTCTTAAATTTCGGAAACTCAACATCAGGTAAGCAGCGGTAAAATTTAACAAGTTTTTTTTTTCTCTGTGCTGCTCTTTCAACAAGTCATTTGCTTGCAGATCAATGAGCTCCAACTGTAGTTCAATTGGCACACCATCAAGGTTACAGGTTCTGAAAATCTCTCCAAAGCAATGCTTCTTCAAGTCACGAATATTTTTTTTTCTTCGGAAAATCGAGGTTGACATCTTCAGCGATTGAAGCGCAAATCTCTTTCAAACAGTGAAAATAAGAAAATTTTTCTCTTTCCAGTTGTGCTTCAAATAATGACAGCTTTCGCTGAAATCCTTTGATGATTCCGTAGAGATCACAGACGAGGTTATCCTTTCCTCTGAAGTTTCAAATTCAGTTCATTCATGCGGAATGTGATGTCTATCACAAATGACAACATTGACAGTCAGGTAGGATCTGACAGCTTTGGATCAGCTCTATCTTTTTCAGTGAGGAAAACATCTATTTCGTTTCGGAGCTTGTAAAAACGAAACAGGACTTTACCGCAGCTGAACCACCTCACTGAGAGCGCTCGGAATTTGAAAATTTTCCAACTGAGTCCTGGTCTGCCCCATCAGACCTTTCCTCACTCCAGCCATGATTTTTTTCCTCCATCAACTGTACACCTCAAAGCTGATTCCACTGAAGGTCTGCAAAACATGTTGCACCTCCATGACAATGTCTTTTCCAGTTGTTGTTCCATGCATGCTGCAATCGGATACCTACTCTTCCGTTATCTGAAAGTCCAAAGTGACACCACGAATGAACACGAGAAGTTGTGACGCACTCGAGAGATCAGTAGACTCATCCAGCGCCAGAGAATACCACAAGTTCCTAGTTTTCTCGAGTATCTGTAGCACTATTGCCATGAGTCAGATTACTTAAGACCTGGGTAGCAGCAACATAGATTGTTGAAACATTAATAGTGATAAATAATCACGAAGAGTGATAAGGAAAAAGACACCGGTAACGGGCTAAAGATAGTGGCCAATAGAATTGCGAGGCGGAGGCCACGTGATTAGGTTGTTCGAGCAGGGCGCACGGACAAAGAAGGAGGGCGAGTTGGGACGCCATCGCGGACAGAGAAGAAAGCCGAGAGAATTGAGTCTGTCGGGAACACCGCCATGTACATTTCATAGAACGTACTAAACCATTGTTCTAGTAGGAAGATGTCCGACTATGTCAAGCAACCAGCGCTTGACAACAGGGAGAAAGAACCACATAGTTCCTGATACCAGTTGCACAGAAGGCGAGTTGTGTAGTATATCCGCCATGCCGGTGAAGACATGTTTACACGGAGGGAGGCTAGTGGTGTGGCTGAACGGGTCGGTAGTGACCCCGTCCTACGAGTTGTAAGTAGGTTAGTTATGCACGTATATAACTGTATGAACTGCTTGTGAAGAAATAAAGCTATTTATTTAGCGTGTTTTTCACTCATGGAAAGCCGTGGTGGTTCTGTGTATTCTAGAATGAGTTCAAGCGTAGTTTGCCAGTGTAGCGTCAGCATACCCCTAACAGCTCATTGGCATACATGGGGGCCAAGCCGGTAACTGAACTGGGCAAAGGAGGACAGTGGAACGGTAATTAACAGGAAAAGTAAACTGCCTGGAAAGTTGCAGATCAAAGTTAAGAACAAACACTAGAATACGGCTAGTGAAAAGCCAGGAACACGGCAAAGCCACAAATGTACCAGCGCATTGATTGTAAACTCTGCAAAGTTAACGCCATATAAACAATAAAGTAATTCGGAGTGGGCGTCAATCAACAGCTAATTAAAATGGGTACGAGGATCAGAGAACATTGAAAGTTAAAGTGTTAACTGTGATTAGACCTGTAATTGGGGTCAAATAACATTGAATGTGGATATAGGAAATAGATGTGCCGCTGTGATTCATGTGATGTTATGAGAGATGGCAAAGTATATACTAGTATTGAACAATATTGGATGTAAAGTTGAACAATACGAAAACAACGATATTAAAGTACTCAATAAGGGGGTGTTTAACGACGGAGAACATTGTATGAATACGGCAGACGTTATCTGGTCTCTTTAAGAACAGTGCCGATAGTGAAAATAGACAGTGGTAATGAAAGGGAACACTTTTCACAAGGAGTATCAGCAAACAAGCATGGCTATCAACCACAGCAATGGTTGGCTAATGGTGCAGGGTGCCTATAAAGCACAATAATTCAAGTTCTCCAAAAGTTCAAAATAAGGGCGCGCAGCCACATACACTACAGGTGCTCCAGACATTATAGTGTTTTCAAGAACTAATCGCGTTATCAACATTGAGTATTCGTTCCAGATTTGTCCACATGGTTATGCAGCGGGAGCATAGAGGGTATCTACACCACATTTGGGGAGTCACCAGGGCACCTGACGACCCAGTTGAGCAAGTCCATGCCAGTTAAACCGAGTTGGAGCCAGGCTGATCCTTACCAAGTCCTGAAACAAGCGGAACTGGAGCCGAGCAGTTGGACCAAGTCACCAGGGACACTGGCGCTAGAGATACAAGGTCAAGTTTCCTTATTGATTACTGTGTATATGCTACTTATTGGTCCAGGGTCATTGGGCACATTTCATGACTACATATACATGTACCATCATTATTAGGGTTGCTCACTCCACAGGTATTCAGTTTGTCAAACGGTGGATAAGTGCCGTTGGTTGTCCGGCAAAGGATTATTGGTTTGAACAGGGTTACAGCAGGGTCAACACTGTGTCGATGTTATCATAACAAGACAAGCAGCAACACTTGAGGGGTCTGCGTGTACAGATAGTAATAGATATACCACGCAGTAGTTACATCATATAACCATGCCTGCATGGTCGGACTTCATAGCTTTAGGTGGAAGATGTGGGGTGACATTGAAAGAGCTTAGGACAGAACTTCAGAAACGTAAGGAGAACCAAGGTAAAGACCAACAGAATAGCCCCAAGAGTAGATATCACCGAACTACTCAATATAGACCGGCTCTACAGAGACCAGCTAAGGTAACTCGATTAGAGCCAGTAAGTGAATGGGCATATGGTGGTCGCCAACAAGAGTCTCATAAAATAGGCGACAGAAACCCTAAGCACGACTCGGACATCAGAAACCGTCCTTCCAATAGAGTCGATAGGTACACAGACTACATAAGCAGTCGAAAATGTTGGGTATGTAACAGCTTGGACCACGTAGCCAGAGAGTGTGGACTGAGACTAGTGACTAAAGAAGGACATGACCAAAAGACAAACTTAGGATACATAGCAACAGACAGACATAAAAGACAACGGATCGGTAACCCTGCGTGTAGTCAAATAGTGCCTACACGGAAGTCGAATGCGAGCAGTATTCATAGCGGGACTTTAAAATCCCACAAAGCACTCGTGAACGGGAAGTTGACCACCTGCGTTAGGAATACATGGTCGTCAATAGCTGGTGTAGATCATAGCCTGGTAAGGAGTAGCGACTACACGGGAGAGAGCGTGACGTGCAGTACCTTCGGTGGTACAAAGGAAAAGTATGCTATAGCGTGGGTGCATATATCCTGCCCGTACTATGAAGGGAGAATACGAGTAGCAGTGTTGCCTAGTCCACTTGCAGGACTAATGATAGGTAACATGCCGGGAGTGACAGAGTGTACAGAAGATGAAGCCCAAAGATGGAATGGTAAAATGACACGGGAGAATACAGACTCCAGACAGTATATTAAGAAAGACAAGAAAGAAGATAACGTGGTCATACCTCGGGCTGACCAGACAGGCACTAGACGGGTACCAGACATCCAAACCGAAGACCGTGCAAAGCAACAAAGAGACGACAAGACACTGCGAACTTGTTTTCAGCGGGCAAACTGCCCACCTAAACAATCGAAATTAGGCAAGTGGTCATTTGTAATGATGAATGAAATTCTCATGAGAGAATACACGAAAGATGCAACATGTATCTTACAAAGGGTGCTGACAGTGCGTGAGCGCAGTAACGCTCTGGAACGGGCACACATCGCCCCGAGTGCAGACCATATGAGTTTGGCCAAGACTAGAAAGAGATTATTATCCGGGTTCTACTGGCCAGGCTATGAGAAGGACATCAGAAGCCATGTCCGATTATGTAAATTGTGCAAACGAACGGATGTAAGAGCGTCAGACATACAGATAGAAAAAAGCAACAAACAACAGATAGAAAACACTTGTGAGAAACACTGTTAACAAGATGACAAGAAATCAGAAACTCACCACATAGAACAGGTCACTGACAAAGAGACGGACAAACCACTGACACATGAACAGCCAACAGTCACACCGATAGCATGTGGCTTATTAGAGTGGCAGCGTCGTCAGACATGTGCAGAATGCATCAAACGTAGGGTTACAACATTCGTAACTCTGATGAATACTATAGTTATGGGAAAGGAAATACATCATCGGATGTTGAAAACAGTAAATACAAGAACAACACATACAGTTAGAAAACAACAGTATACCCCAAGATATACAAAAAACTCAAGACTCACCGCTTACACTATACCACCAGGCAAATCACATCAAAAACTGGTAACAGCATATACTTACTGGGTTCGGCAGGCAGTGTCAAAACTATTAGCATCAAACAGAAATTGCAAATTTAAGAATAATAAATCATCAGTATTACCACTCACAAGATAACATCACATGTCTCAATTTCAAACACTCTTATCTTGTGATATATATATATATATATATATATATATATATATATATATGTGTGTATAGTGTAGATACTTTATAGAGTATATAAAAGCTATATGGATGTGATTGGTATAGATAGAATTGTTGTAGTAGAATGAATGCATTGATAGGTATAAGGTTGATTGAAGTAACATGATGATGTGGTAAAGTCATCAGAGAATTAAAAAAAAAAAAAATTCATACAGTACAGAGGTGTAATAGTGTGGTTTAAAAAAAAAAAATTAAAAAAAAAAAAAAATATATACATGAAGTCTGTGAATGCTAGCAATAACATGGCCTAAGAAACGTTACACCGACTATATGATAAAATGATCTGGTCAGATTAGGGACAGAATCCCGATAGTACAATAGGGCATACGGTAAGACTATCATCTAGGAAACCATGCGTTCATACAAGGGGATTGGTCCAGTGGTTGGCACGTTGTGGTACTGACCATGATAACATGTCAATGTAGGAAATGTGATAGGATTGCGGTAATATAATATGCCATTGTGAATGTAAATATGCAAATGTATGTATGGATATATATACACCCAAGGCTGTTATTAATTTCAGATAGTTAAGGGGTGTAAATGACTGAGCAGAAGAGATAGTGTCGAAGGTACCTCAAAGATGCTACCTCACTAGCTGACTGAAGAGGCTGAGACAGACAGACGCAAGTGAAGATTAGGAATCTGATGGGTAGAAGATACAGTCAGCGAAGACAGATACCAGCCAGAACCAACCAAGGGAATAATAGTTAATAACATTCACAATCATTCAATAAACAAAACTCATAATACACGTAGATAGAGATAAGTATAATTTTAATGGCTTTAAGTACATACATAAACATCAGTACGTTCTTATGATCATGATCATCATGCCATGTATATTTGTAATCAGTATGCATGTAATTGTAACAATAATTGTAACAGTATTGATTGTACTATTACCTGATTGTAACACATAACGTATAAAATGAGATGTCGGTAGAAACTGATAAATGATCGCAAAGGAAACAAAAGAAGAAATCGACATCTGTGAAAGCAGGAAGGTTAACAGTGGGTCTAAAACCACGATACATCACAGGTGACACCCATAACATAAAAGGAAAAGAAGAAGAAGGTAACTGAGACATTACTACCAGTGATACATATTGATGTCACAAAGATGATAATGATGGGCGAGTGAAAGTTTGAATAGTGCTTGAAATATTACATGTGAGTCCAATTTTATATACTATTCAGGTTTTATGACAATATTGTAAATTGGAAAGACAGACATGTACAATTGGTAGGAGAAACTTATGTGATTGTGGTAACAGGTACATAACATAAGAATATGAGGAGTGACAGTGAAGTGAGAGAAAGGGGACGAGAAGACTGAGAATAGGAATTTGTGCGAATGAGAATCAATTTGAACACAACCGGGATACTTGCACACCGGTATACAGGAAGCATACAGGCATAGACGGAACATTTGAGGTTCTAGTATGCGGGTTGGGAGACAGAGTACATAATAAAAAAAAAAAAAAAAAGAGAGAGAGAGAGAAAGACAAACGATGAAAGGATGAAGAGAGAGAGAGAGAGAGAGAGAGAGAGAGAGAACAGAGTGCAAGTGAAATTGGAGGAAAGGATACAAGGATAGTGGAGTAGGATTATTAGTAGTACCATTGATAATAGTAACAAGTGGGAGTACGGTGTACATGTGTTAACATGTAGTACTTTGGCATGGTAGTAGATGTATATAAAGTTATATAAAGGTCATGGTATTAGGAACACTACAAGGAAAAAGTTGGTAGTAAGAACACTAGGCATAAACATAAGGCAAATGAAGGGAATAGATAGCCATAGAGCACAAGTAACTAATGGCAGCCGACCACGCACACACGTTGACAAGACAAATACAAGAGTCATAGGTACTCACACCAAAGAGATCCACAGTCGTAGCATAGACTACTCAGGAGCAAGATAGAGCTTAAACAAAATATGGGTGAAATTGATATGTCTGCAATACACACGTTCCTGCACCCAGGGCTTAAGGGCTGGGGAGGGTGTCAGTTGCTTGTACCGAGGTATAAATGAGGAACCTTATGGGAATGTCCGGGGTGGGACATTGGGACTCATAGTAGGTTGGTCCTCAACTTGCCGAATACAAAGGGGGTTGAGGCCACACGAGGTCTATTTGGGAATAGACGGATATTCGTGTCCGACATTATAATTTGTGTGAAGGTATAGCAGAATATCAACGTCACACAGAGGGAAGTTAAAGAAAACTGAGAAGCAAGCTCAAAGGCATGAGGCAGTAGACAGATATGTGCGACCAGGGGACAGGCATGTGCGACCAAGCTGACTCATGTCAAGTGTAGAGATAAGGAAGAACCCAAAAATGTAGAACATTTTTGAAATTGCGGGGGGCATATGCCATGAGTCAGATTACTTAAGACCTGGGTAGCAGCAACATAGATTGTTGAAACATTAATAGTGATAAATAATCACGAAGAGTGATAAGGAAAAAGACACCGGTAACGGGCTAAAGATAGTGGCCAATAGAATTGCGAGGCGGAGGCCACGTGATTAGGTTGTTCGAGCAGGGCGCACGGACAAAGAAGGAGGGCGAGTTGGGACGCCATCGCGGACAGAGAAGAAAGCCGAGAGAATTGAGTCTGTCGGGAACACCGCCATGTACATTTCATAGAACGTACTAAACCATTGTTCTAGTAGGAAGATGTCCGACTATGTCAAGCAACCAGCGCTTGACAACAGGGAGAAAGAACCACATAGTTCCTGATACCAGTTGCACAGAAGGCGAGTTGTGTAGTATATCCGCCATGCCGGTGAAGACATGTTTACACGGAGGGAGGCTAGTGGTGTGGCTGAACGGGTCGGTAGTGACCCCGTCCTACGAGTTGTAAGTAGGTTAGTTATGCACGTATATAACTGTATGAACTGCTTGTGAAGAAATAAAGCTATTTATTTAGCGTGTTTTTCACTCATGGAAAGCCGTGGTGGTTCTGTGTATTCTAGAATGAGTTCAAGCGTAGTTTGCCAGTGTAGCGTCAGCATACCCCTAACAGCTCATTGGCAACTATGTTCTTTCCAAGTTCTTCTGTTCTTCGCATAACTGAACTTATGAGCATCTTGAGCATAGCCTACGATGGGTAGCGTTGTGATATTTTGTTGTGATAATTCGGTGTGTCCAGTGTGTGCCGCGTGGTTACACACCCGCTTCACACGTGTGATCCGGGACTGTTTCCGGATCCGGTCAGGGATATGCACTACTGACGAGCTCAAATGAGGGCGAAACTCGAGTATAGTGCTTCCATATTGACGTGGATAGGCCTTAGGTTCATACCAGAATGCGATCGGCGTTGCCAGTAGTGAGTTGTGCTCAATATTTAAATAACTGAACTTGCCGAAAGGCTGATATTTCCAAACACATCGGTTTTCTCATGACACAAGTCATTTGCTGCTTTCATCATACACTCTTTGATGAAGCTGCCATCAGTAAACGGTTTCATTCGTTCTGCCATCTTATGCACTAATTTGTAACTTGTACGAGTCACAGATTCATTTTCAGAAAACTTTCTCGTGAAGAGATTTCTTTGTGTTTCTAAACCACGTTTCATGGACTCATATTTCTCAGAGCGTAACTTTCCAGAATTACTTTGAAAATGTTAATAGATGTTTTGTTTCATAGTCACGCCGAAGACCGTACTCTTTCAAAACGGTAACACTTTCGCTGCATATTACGCAATTGGTTTTCTGGTCCTTTGTTTCCATAAAGAAGTTCTTTACTACCAATTCTTCATTGAAAACGCGACACTCGGCGTCCACTTTTCTTTTCTTAGTAGCCATAATGAAGGGTGAAGTACATGGGATCTGAAAATGAAAAAAAAAAGACATTGAATTATAAATATAATTAAAATCCTATTGAAACACAAGCAAAGCAGAGAACTAGGGGTCACTGGTGAAGTTACGGCTCACCTAAGATACATATAAAGTTTATAGGTACCTTAGGCAATATAATATATCTCATAATAAGGTTTGCAAAATATATAAATATAACCGGCCTAAATAAACAACCCAGAGCAGAGTTTTTAAACCGGGGTTCCGCGAGTGGCAGCCAGGGGTTCTGCCGAAACAGATCGAATTTGCCTAAATGCAATATTTCTCCCATCTGGTTTATTATATAAACAAGGACAGACACTTGGATCATAGCACATATTTCTTTGAGCAAAGTAAACACTTGCTTAAGGATCTGCTCCAGCAGAAAGTTTGCAAAACACTGGCCTAGAGATCAGCTCGATTAACACCTTGACCGGAGAATTCCTCTGAGCTGGGGGATAATATTTTCGCAATAAGACGAGACTTTATGACATTTCTATGCTATGTTTGCTACTTTATTGCCTCTATTCACACTCGTTGTTCACTTACCTATCACTGTCAAATAAAGAAATCCTTGTTACATACCTATGAAAGGGATGACTGGCAAAAAGAAGTAAATATTTCTGGAGCATCGGACCCGTGTTGACAGCCCGACGCATCTTGGGTAGGGAAAGATGAGCGTGTGTTTTGCCATGGACACCATGGTAACCTCGGAGCTTAGGCGGAGCTACCACGAGCCGGAGAAGGACTTGGGATGGCGCAAAATAAGCAAACATTTTAATAAACAAGAAAATATAGATTCAATAATTTATAATTGAAAATAGTAAATTTAAGACACATAGCAACCAAGAGGTCTCCGCGGGTGTGAAGATCTCCTATTAGTCTAAACATAATATTTACATTTAAGTTGTATCATAACATCACGAGTTCCATACGTTATATCAAGCAAGTTCGAATACAATCGGCGGGCCGGATGAAATGATGTTGCGTGCCGGATCTGGCCTGCGGGCCGTAGTTTGGTGATCCTTGATCTAGACTATCGCCGTTTTCAATCTAGACTATCGCCGTTTTCAATCGACTATCACTTTTTTCAATCTAGACTATCGCCGTTTTCAATCGACTATCACTTTTTTCAATCTAGACCAGGGGTCACCAAACTACGGCCCGCGGGCCGGATCCGGCCCGCGACGTCATTTCATGCGGCCCGCCGACGGTACTCGAACTTGCCTGATATATATACGTTATATCACAAGACGTTGTGATACAATTTAAATGTAAATACTATGATTAGAATAATAGGAGATCTTCACACGTGAGGAGACCTCATGGTTGCTATGTGTCTTAAATTTACTACTTTCACTTATAAATAGTTGTATCTAGATTTTCTAGTTTGTTGTAATGTTTGCTTATTTCACGCCATCCCAAGTCCTTCCCCGGCTCGTGGTAGCGACGCCTACGCTTTGACGTTACCATGGTTTTCATGGCAACACACACACACACGCGCGCGCGCGCGCATCTTTCCCTACCCCAGATGCGTCCGGCTGTCAACAAGGTCCGGTGCTCCTAGAAATATTTACTTCTGTTTGCCTGTCATCCATGTTATAGGTATGTACAAGGATGTCTTTGACAGTGATAGGTAAGTGAACTACAAGTGTGAATAAAGGCAATAAAACAGCAAACATAACATAAAATGCCATAGAAGCTTCGTGTTATTACGAAAATATTATCCTCAGCTCAGAAGAATTCCCCGGTCAAGGTGTTAATCGAGCTGGTCTCTCATTCATTCATTAATGTATTCATTCATTCAGTAGCATGTCCTTTGCAGCACCTCGCTCCCATAACAACCTTCCGGGAAACCTCTTGATAGCTGGTCTCTCATTCATTCATTAATGTATTCATTCATTTAGAAGCATGTCCTTTGCAGAACCTCGCTCCCATAACAACCTTCCGGGAAACCTCTTGATAGCTGGTCTCTAGGCCAGTGTTTTTCAACCTTTCTGCTGGAGCAGATCCTTACGGAAATGTTTACGTTGCTCAAGGAACTCTGTGCGATGATCCAAGTGTTTGTCCTACTTTATGTAATACACCAGATGGGCAGAAATGTTGCTTACATGTGATTTTGGTCTGTTTTAGCGGAACCCCTGTTGAAAAACAGCTCTAAGCTGTTTATTTAGGCCGGCCATATGTATATATTTTGCAAACCTTATTATGATATTTACCTTATTATTATAAACTTTATATGTACCTTTGATGAGCCGTAGCTTCCTAGTCCTCTGCTTTTCTTGTATTTCAATAGGATTTTAATTATGTTTCTAATTCAAAGTCTTTTTTCACTTTCAGACCCCGTGTTACTTCACTCTTCATTATGGCTACTAAGAAAAACAAAGTGGACGCCGAGTGTCGCGTTTTCAATGAAGAATGGGGAGTAAAGTACTTCATTGTGGAAACAAAGGACCAGAAAACCAGCTGCGTAATATGCAGCGAAAGTGTTGCCTTTTTGAAAGAGTACAATCATTGGCATCTCTACGAAACAAAACATCTATCAACATATTCAATGTTTTCTGGAAAGTTACGCTCTCAGAAATATGAGTCCATGAAACGTGGTTTAGAAACACAAAGACATCTCTTCACGAGAAAGTTTGCTAAAATGAATCTGTTACTCGTATAAGTTATAAAATAATGCATAAGATGGTAGAACGAGGAAAACCGTTTACTGATGGCAACTTCATCAAAGAGTGTATGATAGAAGCAGCAAATGACTTGTGTCCAGAGAAAGCCGATTTGTTTGGAACTATCAGCCTTTCGGCAAGTTCAGATGTTCGAAGATCAGAAGAACTTTGAGAGAACATAGTGCTACAGCTACGCGAGAAAACTAGGAACTTGTGGTATTCTCTGGCGCTGGATGAGTCTACTGATCTCTCGAGTACATCACAACTTCTCGTGTTCATTCGTGGTGTCAATTTCGACTTTCAGATAACGGAAGAATTGGCACCCGTTTGCAGCATGCATGGAACAACAACCGGAAAAGACATTTTCATGGAAGTGCAAAACGTTTTGCAAGACTAGTAACCTTCAGTGGAATCAGCTTCGAGGTGTTACAGATGATGGAGGAAAATACATGGCTGGAGTGGGGCAGATCAGGATTCAGCTGGAATATTTGCAAATTCCGGGCGCTCTGTTCCTACACTGCATCATACATCTTTAAGCACTTTGTGGGAAAGACTTAGATATTTCTTGTGTACTGGAACCAGTCGTTTCTGCTGTGAACTTCATGAACTTGGACATGCACCCAATCACCGTCAGTTTAAGGCTTTTTTTTTTGGGAATAAATTGTTTCTGAATTCTGTGACTTGCCTTATCACACATCAGTGAGGTGGCTCAGCTGCGGTAAAGTCCTGTTTCGTTTTTACAAGCTCCGAAACGAAATAGATGTTTTTCTCACTGAAAAAGACAGAGCTGATCCACAGCTGTCAGATTCTACCTGGCTGTCAAAGTTGACATTTTTGGTCAAAACTACATCCCACATGAATGAACTGAATCTGAAACTTCAGGGAAAGCATAACCTCGTCTGTGATCTCTGCAAAATCATCAAAGGATTTCAGAGGATTTTGTTTAAAGTACAATTGGAAGGAGAAAACTTTTCTCATTTTCACTGTTTCAATCAAAGAGTTTTGCGCTACAATCGCCGAAGATGTCAACCTCGATTTTCCGAATAAATTCTTCGTGACTTGAAGAAGCATTTTTTGGAGAGATTTTCAGATCTTGACAGAATTGGGAGTGACATTCTTCTGTTCCAGAATCCTTTTGATTGTAACCTTGATGATGTGCCAGTTGAACCTCATTGATTTGCAAGGAAGTGACTTGTTGAAAGAGACGCTCAGAGAAGGAAAACTTGTTGAATTTTACCGCTGCTTACCTGATGTTGAGTTTCCGAAACTGAAGAAATTTGCTGCTGGTATGGCATCAGTGTTTGGAACAACTTATGTCTGTGAGCAAACATTATCAAAAATGAAGTATGTGAAGTCAACACATCGAACGAGATTGACAGATGAACATTTGAAAGCAATTCTCTAGATTGGATGCAGTAATTCCAAACCAAACATTGATGATATCTTGAAAGCCAAATACCAGTTTCACAAATCTCACTAATATTTTTTGCTGCTTAGTTTGTGAGATTCGGATATGTGCACACTCGGTCTGATGTAACTATATTTTTGCTAACGTCGCCTTCTTTGATAATTTTTTTAGTAAATAAATATGTCACTATCACTGAATGTAAGAAAGAGGAGTGCTGAAATGCTATGTAGAACCAGTTTTGCTGTATGGCAGTAAATCTTGGAATGTAAATGAACAAATTTAGAAGAAATTAGAAGCAACAGTGATGTGGTTCCTGAGACGAATGTTGCGAATTCCTTGGACTGCCAGAGTAACTAACAATGACTGCCTGAAACAGGCTAATGAAACTAGAACATTATATACAACAATAAGAAAGAGACAAACAGCTTTCTTCGCTCATGTGATGAGAAGAGAGGCATTGGAGAACATCGTGACAACTGGAAAGATCGAGGGGAAGAGAGGCAGAGGCAGACCAAGAGAAATGATACTAAATGGATTGAGATGGAGGAATATCAGCAGCCGAGTTGATCCAGAAAACCAAAGACCGAGATCCTGTGGAGAGCCATGAACGCCTACGCCAGCCGGCAGGGCACTTAATGATGATTATGCTGAAATAAATATGTTGGTTGTCTTTGTTTGTTTTATTTGTGTGTGTGTGTGTGTGTGTGTGTGTGTGTGTGTGTGTGTGTGTGCGCGCGCGCATTGCACGCCACTCACCCATGATTTACTTAGTTTTTCGTTTTTTGCCCTCAGAGCTTTCGTTCTGGTTTGCAAGTATTATTAAAAATAGATGCATATCCTTTACAGGACGTTTGCAGTCAACACCAGCATTTTTTTTTTTTTGCTGTTGTTGATGACTTGGCAAGTTTACGTTAAGTAGTTTTCCATTGCTTTCTGAACGACCGGCACCCATACCAAAACGCAAAAAAAAACCAGCGCAATGCGGTCTGCTGCCAAATCGCGCTTAGCTGTGTTTCGAACGCGGATATATGGGATTACGACCCGCACCCGTAAGACCTCAGCCACGGAGTCATTTTGTCAGTTATCCGGCCCGCCGTGAAAAAAGTTTGGTGACCTCTGATCTAGACTATCGCCGTTTTCAATCTAGACTATCGCCGTTTTTATTCTAGATATGATAGTTTTCATTCTAGAGTATCATTGTTTTCATTCTAGACTATCATCGTTGTCATCTAGACTATCATCAAGGTGCCCAGCATCATCATTTGTCGAGCTTGTTGTTAGCGGCATGTCTTACCATTTGATTTGTTTTCTTTATTGAATTCTTCATTTCCTCCTTCTCTCTCTCTCTCCTCTCCCCCCACCCCCATCATCATCATAACTATTCACTGATTTGAAATCTAAACAAGCACCTGTGGTAGCACTATAGTTCGCCCTGTCCGTTACAAGTAGAGGAAAGAAGTTAGAGATTAGAGGACACGCCAGATAGCATTCAAATTAAAGGCTATATATAAATGGCATGCCTAGATTCAATCTTTCGCCTTCAAATCACGACAGTGCCTCGTCGCTGCATGAAACCCTGATTGGTTAACTAACGCTCCCGTCTCCAGATGGGTGTATGTGTAAGCGAGGGAGTGGGTATTTGCAGGTTACTGAGTGGGTGTGTTACTAGTTTGTGTAAATTGTGTATGACTGTGAATGTGTGTGTGTGTGTGTGTGTGAGTGTGTGTGTGTGTGTGTGTGTGTGTGTGTGTGTGTGTGTGTGTGTGTGTGTGTGTGCATGTGTGTGCATGCCAGTGTTTGTGAAGGTGTTTGCCTGCCTGCCAACCTTTGTTCTTATTTTTTTCTGTGTATATTCAACATGCAAAATAGATAATTGATGTACGAAAGATGAGTAATTGGAAGGGCCGAGTGTAAGACTCCGTGCCCAATGTGTGACCCTTTTAAAAAATTTCGGTCGTTCATTCGTATGTACTTATCTGAGCGGCATACAATACTTGTGACTTTATAAGCTGTCTTAGTGGCCCCAGAGGGTTCCCCAATTGATATTAGTTTAACACAGAAGCCACACACATTTATTGCCTGGCATGTTTAGCTGCATCTCCGTCAGGTGCGTACAGCAGAGATGTATGTCATAAGATGTTGCGACATCCTGTACATGATGCGACCTTCTTGTAAAGGTTGCGACCTTCTTGTAAAGGTTGCGACCTTCTTGTAAAGGTTGCGACCTTGTAAAGGTTGCGACCTTCTTGTAAAGGTTGCGACGTCCTGTAAAGGTTGCGACGTCCTGTAAAGGTTGCGACGTACTGTAAAGGTTGCGACGTCCTGTAAAGGTTGCGACGTCCTGTAAAGGTTGCGACGTACTGTAAAGGTTGCGACGTCCTGTAAAGGTTGCGACGTCCTGTAAAGGTTGCGACGTCCTGTAAAGGATATGCAATTAACATTTAAAGTGCCTTCAGTGCCAAACAAACAAGTAGGTTTGGACCAAACATAGTACACAGTTAAATGAACAAGTATTGTGTAAATTTCTATTTTTTTTTTTCGCATATCTTTTACAGGATATTACAGTCAACACAAGCATTTTCAGCTGCTGTTGATGTCTTGGCAAGATTACGCTCAGTAGTTTGCCATTGCTTTCCAGAGCGGCCGGCTTACAAATCTCGTAAGTAACCAACGCAGCGAGAACCGCTACCGATTCTTGCGAAACTTCGTTTGCTCACGTTGATAAACGGTATTGCGGAGAAAGTCGCTAACTGCTAGGCCAGGGAGACCGGCACATTTCCATTTACTGAGCACTAAATTGCGGAAGATACCACGAAACCAGCATGACGATATATCGTCCTCTGTCTAAATGGGAGATCTAATTTTACGATATATTATCCTTCAGCATTTAGTCGGTGAAGTTGTAACAAAACAAAATCACGGATATTGTTCGAATGTGGAAACTGTTATCCCTACGGATATTTCTGTATTACCTCCTCATTAGAAGACAATAAATGACAGAGTGCATGGCAACTCTGTCTTGCAGGTTTATCGACTCAATCACGGTGAGTACCTGCAGCCTGGCAACGTCTTATTTGCCCTTTACTGACCCTTCCCAACATCCTCGAAATGACCAGGTTCCGATTTTAATCACCATGAATTACTCCCCCTGGTTGGTTATTAACTGTTGTCTGTTCTGGTCGTTATCATAAAACTCTTGCTGCCCGTCTTAACGAGATTTGGGGCGCGTGCACGGACAGTGGTCAGACGCGTTAAGTGGAGAGATCTGGTGGCGTTCAGCGGCTGAGCAAGGTCTGGCGTCTGCTGAGCCCTGCAGCTTCGCGCTTCAGTCTTCATATATATTTACCTTTATGCAGGCTTGTCTTAACCGTTTTTCTTCTCGGTCTGTGCTGTCTTGTCCGTGCTGTCTAGTCGTGTAATTTTCAGATGGCGAACCATGATCGCCCATGTTTATCGGCATAGCACATTTTGTCTTGGGATACCGTAACTTTTTGTCATCTATAAGAATATGTAGGAGTGGTCTATGTAGGCATTGGTCTGTAATCTGTTGACAATGAATTAACCTAAACCCTGTAGAGGAAATATTATACACCGACATTGTATGTTGTGCTGAATTCTGACCTGGTCATATTTTTTTTTCATATCCTTTACAGGACATCGCTGTCAACACCAGCATTTTTATCGCTGTCGTTGTAAAATCCCAGTTACCGGTCTTAACATTAAGTTATCTTCCCTTGGGGAAATGAAGGGAAGAGCTGCAGTAGTCTCCTTGGAGATGGCACTTTAGACCCCCAAAATTCCTCTACACCCACTTGTTGCCCCCTGCAGAGGGGCCAGACGGACACGTGGTCAAACTGCTGCCAATATCACTGGTATTGGCTCTTCGCTGGTTGTTGAAGAGAGCATGTATGGGAATGTCCTGCAGTAATGTCGGTTCTTGACTCGACTCTAACTCCCCATTCAGATACACGACAGAATGTTTAGATCTCATACGGCCTGAACACCAACGCATCGGGCTTAACCATCATCGGGCGCGTTAGTGTAGTCGCTAGGAGGCTACGCTGACGTCTCGTCGGACAACAGTTCATCTGCGTTCGTCGTCCGCTAATTGAGGGTAAACACCGCCACCTCTTCCCCCCGTGCATACAAGCCTATAAAACGTTAGGGTTTTAGAACACATCACAGATCCATGTCCCTGCTTCGGGACTTAGTTTCACAGGCTAGTACAGCTCAGCACTTCACGTCTATTGGTACTGCTCTGTATTTTAACGAGGGCGGAGCCTGTCATGGTAATATAAACGGACATGCTTTCTCTGGTGAAGGTCCTGTCCACGTCAAATTCTGTCTAATCCGGCTCTTCCGCTGGGCGTTGCCATTTATCTTGTCTGACAACTAATGATTGCCATTATTCCGAGCATCATCATTCACTCTTCACTTTGACAATAGAGATTAGACCTGTCGCGGAGTCGAACATTGATCTGCCCCCGAGGCTTCGTTCTCTACATCAAACAGCTCATCCTGTGGCAGTTTTTGGGACTATCGCTATGGAATTTGACTGTCGTTAAGGAAATTATAGATGACCATGTTATACCAACGAGATCACCATCGTGTGCCAACTAAATAACCATGTTATATAGCACGCAGATCCCCGTGGTATACCAACTAGATCACAATGTTATATAGCACGCAGATCCCCGTGGTATACCAACTAGATCACAATGTTATATAGCACGCAGACCCTGATGTTATATAGCACGCACATCCCCATGGTATACCAACTAGATCACCTTGTTATATAGCATGTAGATTCCCTTGGTATATAGCACCCAAATCCTCATGGTGTACCAACTAGATCACAATGTTATATAGCACGCAGATCCCCATGGTATATAGCACGCGGATCCCCATGGTGTATAGCACACAGATCCCTATGGCATATCAACTAGATCACGTTATATAGCACGTAAATCAACATGTTATGCCACCAGATCCCTATGGTCTATAGCACGCAGATACCCATGTTCTATAGCACGCAGATACCCATGGTCTACAGCACGCAGATACCCATGTCTATAGCACGCAGATCTCCATGGTATACCAGCTAGATCCCCGTATTATATAGCACTCCGATCCCTACGGTATAGTTTAGTTTAGTCGATGGATCAACATCACGGCACACGGTTTAACCCATAAGTGCTCCGTTTTCCTCATAACTCAAACCTGAGTCTGGAGAAACTCAGCTCAATGCACGAACGCCGTTGCATCGGCGAGGATCCTCAAATACTTTGCGTAGATTTTTAACTCGAAATTTTGCCCGGGCAGCGCCGTTAGGCTACTACAACGCCTCAGTGCTACCAAATTTAAAATATTTACAAAATGTTTCAAATATGACTCAAATTTAAAATTATTGTATAATTAAGCAAGTGTTTTAAAAATGTGATACAGGCACGCGAATTACTGAAGAGTTTCTTTGATCAACTGGTTCCTGGAAAATGGTCATGATGACCATGACCAGCAACACACAGGGCGGAGAAGAGCTTCAAGACGGAGAATCAACAGTTACCGCAGAAGACGGCGCAGAAAACGTATGAGCAGATGACTGGGAAGAATTTGACCCAGAAGGCGTCCCAGGAGAAGGCGTCCCAAGAGAAGGCTTCCCATGAGAAGGCGTCCTAGGAGAAGGCGTCCCAGTAGAAGCTGGAGGAGCAGAATGCTTCGGTGCAGAAGTCGGAGCAGCAGTATACGACACAGTCTTAAGCTACGACCCATTACGTTATGATCCAGAAAAATGGACAGAGCTTTTGTTAACAAAACAGGTAGCACTCAAGCAATCTATGTGGATTTTGATGTTGTAGATTCAACTGCAACCGTTGTTTATTGATGTGCCTTCATTTTCAGCATTGGGTATTACTGTACTTTCAATTTTATTCAGCCATTTTTATTAAGTCCTCTCAATTTGTAACATTCCTTACTCTAGTACTTGTAACAGTAAAGATAAATAAACTGGTAAAGGTGTTAATGTTGATCGCGGGTGTACTTTCAACTTTAACCTGCAGCGTGATTTTACGTTCAGCTGTAACCTTCAACTCTTCAGCACTTTTACTTTTAACCTAAACAAGTACACTCTTTACATGTTAAATTATATTTACTGTTGTAGTGTTAACTTGCCAGATGAGAGTCTTAATTCTGTAGTTTTAAAGTCTGTGTGTGAAAAATCTATCTTTACATGTATCACTTAGTTAACGATTTAAATACATTTTTAACCAACCCTAGTTTTATCGCAACATATGAGGCATTTATGTAAAGCGTACCTTATTTCTTTTTAAATGGTAGAAAAATAGACATGCATTTATTTTATATACCGCATGTCTTATTTATGACTGGTATAGAAATAGATATGCATTTATGTTAAGCATGTCTTATTTGTGAATGGTACAGAAAGTTATGCATTTATGTAAAACATGTCTTATTTGTGAATGGTACAGAAAGTTATGCATTTATGTAAAACATGTCTTTTTTGCTATTGGTACAGAAATAGATATGCATTTATGTAAAACATGTCTTATTTGTGAATGGTACAAAAAGTTATGCATTTATGTAAAACATGTCTTATTTGTGAATGGTACAAAAAGTTATGCATTTATGTAAAGGATGTCTTATTTGTGAATGGTACAGAAAGTTATGCATTTATATAAAGGATGTTTTATTTGTGATTGGTACAAAAATAGATATGCATTTATGTAAAGGATGTCTTATTTGTGAATGGTACAGAAAGTTATGCATTTATGTAAAGGATGTTTTATTTGTTATTGGTACAAAAATAGATATGCATTTATGTAACGCATGTCTTATTTGTGAATGGTACAGAAAGTTATGCATTTATGTAAAACATGTCTTATTTGTGAATGGTACAGAAAGTTATGCATTTATGTAAAACATGTCTTATTTGTGAATGGTACAGAAAGTTATGCATTTACGTAAAACATGTCTTATTTGCTATTGGTACAGAAATAGATATGCATTTATGTACAGCATGTTTTATTTGTGAATGGTACAGAAAGAGATAAGCATTTATGTAAGGCATATCTTATTTGTGAATGGTATAAAAATATGTACAGTTTATGTCAAGCATGTCTTATTTGTAAATGATATAGGAAATGACATGCATTTAAGTAAAGCATGTCTTATTAGTTATAATGAATTATATAGAAATAACATGCATTTAATTACAGCTTGTTATACTTGTAAATGGTATAGAAATACACATGCATTAATGTAAAGCATGTCTTATTTGTAAATGGTATAGAAATAGGCATGAACTTATGTAAAGCATGTCTTATTTGATAGGTAATGAAATGGGCATGCATTTATGTAAAACATGTTTTATTAGTCAGGATTGGTATAGAAATAAACATGATTGCGTGTAAAACATGTTTAATTAGTTATAATGAATGGTATAGAAATAAATGCGCCTTTAATTATATGTATTATTTGTGAATGTATAGAAATAGACATGTATTATTGTAAAGTATGTCTTATTAGTAATTAATGGTATAGAAATAATACATGTATTTATGTAACGCATGTTTCATGAGCTGTAACACAAGGATACTGCACTAAACCAATGCATTTAAGTAAAACATCTTTTTAGTTGTAAATAATGGTATTGAGATAAAAATGCATGTATGTAAATAATCATTTTAGCTGTAATGATCGGTGTTGAAATAAACGTAGAAGTTGCATTTTAATAAATCAGCATGTTTGTTTGTTTGTTTTCTAATATGTGCAGGGATCTGAGGTCATGTGAAGGCTGGCATGTCTGTCTACCTTCTGACCCTACGGTCATGAGTTCAAATCCACATTAGATTTATATTACAGCTCATCTTGGCCTTTCTTGGTCAATCCAACCTAAAATGGACACCAGGAAATGATATGGAAGGTAAAGGCAGTTTATATGATATTGATTACTCGCCCATCGAGGGTCGATTGGTCTGTTAAACAAAAATTATGAGAATTGTCAAAGGCTACGTATCTTCAACGGGACATTGAACAAGCAACTAGAAAGTCGAATAGAGGCCATGGAGATGTGGATATACAGATGAATATGTCGTATTTCATGGAAACAAAAACAATCAAATGTAGACGTTCTAGAAAAACTGGGAATGAAGAGAGTTCATGAAAGAAATAAAGAGGCGGCAAGTGAAATATTTCGGCCACTTTAAAAGACATGATACTCTTATAAAAACCACACTGGAAGGCAAGGTTGAGGGCAAGCAAGCAAGAGGTAGACAACGATACAAGTGGGAAGATAACATCAAAAGATGGACGAACATCAGTCTGACAGAATGTTTCAGGGCGAGAGACAGTGTTGGAGATCATTGCAGCCAACTTTCATTGTGGAGACGGCACCTGATTGATTGATGAACTTAACACCAAATACCCAGTACATTACAAGGCAGGTAAAAGAGTCCTTTACTTTGCTTACTCACAACTACGAATGTCCTGTGTCGGCGATTGTTGGTTTCTGAATGCTCTGCAGGGCTTGAGTTGGAAATCTTGGAGTTATGTTTGAGTCCTGAAATTGACTTGCATCTATCGAAGTGCAGATAGTGATTTTCACCTCTGCACCGTACAATGTACCTGCCCGGTACGTGGTACCATCTCCACTGGGTATTGGTGCGCGATAAGAGGGGTGCAGCATGATCCCTCTCTCAGCCCGCCTTGTTACTCCAGAGATAAGAGGGGTGCAGCATAATCCCTCTCTCAGCCCGCCTTGTAACTCCAGAGATAAGAGGGGTGCAGCATGATCCCTCTCTCAGCCCGCCTTGTTACTCCAGAGATAAGAGGGGTGCAGCATGATCCCTCTCTCAGCCCGCCTTGTTACTCCAGAGATAAGAGGGGTGCAGCATGATCCCTCTCTCAGCCCGCCTGTTACTCCAGAGATAAGAGGGGTGCAGCATGATCCCTCTCTCAAGCCCGCCTAGTTACTCCAGAGATAAGAGGGGTGCAGCATGATCCCTCTCTCAGCCCGCCTAGTTACTCCAGAGATAAGAGGGGTGCAGCATGATCCCTCTCTCAGCCCGCCTTGTTACTCCAGAGATAAGAGGGGTGCAGCATGATCCCTCTCTCAGCCCGCCTTGTTACTCCAGAGATAAGAGGGGTGCAGCATGATCCCTCTCTCAGCCCGCCTAGTTACTCCAGAGATAAGAGGGGTGCAGCATTATCCCTCTCTCAGCCCGCCTAGTTACTCCAGAGATAAGAGGGGTGCAGCATGATCCCTCTCTCAGCCCGCCTAGTTACTCCAGAGATAAGAGGGGTGCAGCATGATCCCTCTCTCAGCCCGCCTAGTTACTCCAGAGATAAGAGGGGTGCAGCATGATCCCTCTCTCAGCCCGCCTTGTTACTCCAGAGATAAGAGGGGTGCAGCATGATCCCTCTCTCAGCCCGCCTAGATACTCCAGAGATAAGATGGGTGCAGCATGATCCCGCTCTCAGCCCGCCTAGTTACTCCAGAGATAAGAGGGGTGCAGCATGATCCTCTCTCAGCCCGCCTTAGTTACTCCAGAGATAAGAGGGGTGCAGCAATGATCCCTCTCTCAGCCCGCCTTGTTACTCCAGAGATAAGAGGGGTGCAGCCATGATCCCTCTCTCAGCCCGCCTGTTACTCCAGAGATAAGAGGGGTGCAGCATGATCCCTCTCTCAGCCCGCCTTGTTACTCCAGAGATAAGAGGGGTGCAGCATGATCCCTCTCTCAGCCCGCCTAGTTACTCCAGAGATAAGAGGGGTGCAGCATGATCCCTCTCTCAGCCCGCCTATGTTACTCCAGAGATAAGAGGGGTGCAGCATGATCCCTCTCTCAGCCCGCCTATGTTACTCCAGAGATAAGAGGGGTGCAGCATGATCCCTCTCTCAGCCCGCCTAGTTACTCCAGAGATAAGAGGGGTGCAGCATGATCCCTCTCTCAGCCCGCCTAGTTACTCCAGAGATAAGAGGGGGTGCAGCATGATCCCTCTCTCAGCCCGCCTTGTTACTCCAGAGATAAGAGGGGTGCAGCATGATCCCTCTCTCAGCCCGCCTTGTTACTCCAGAGATAAGAGGGGTGCAGCATGATCCCTCTCTCAGCCCGCCTAGTTACTCCAGAGATAAGAGGGGTGCAGCATGATCCCTCTCTCAGCCCCGCCTAGTTACTCCAGAGATAAGAGGGGTGCAGCATGATCCCTCTCTCAGCCCGCCTTGTTACTCCAGAGATAAGAGGGGTGCAGCATGATCCCTCTCTCAGCCCGCCTTAGTTACTCCAGAGATAAGAGGGGTGCAGCATGATCCCTCTCTCAGCAGCCGCCTTGTTACTCCAGAGATAAGAGGGGTGCAGCATGATCCCTCTCTCAGCCCGCCTTGTTACTCCAGAGATAAGAGGGGTGCAGCATGATCCCTCTCTCAGCCCGCCTTGTTACTCCAGAGATAAGAGGGGTGCAGCATGATCCCTCTCTCAGCCCGCCTAGTTACTCCAGAGATAAGAGGGGTGCAGCATGATCCCTCTCTCAGCCGCCTATTCCCAAAAGAGGGGTGAGTGATCCCTCTCCACCCCTAGTCTCCAGAGATAGAGGGTCAGCAACCCTCAGCCGCGTCTCCGAGATGAGGGGTGCAGCGCCCTCTCCCCCGTTACAAAAGAGGGGTCATGCCTCTCCCCCGCTTTTGGATAGAGGGGCAGCTGTCCCTCTCTCAGCCCGTTTCTCTCCGTAAGGGTAAGATACCCCCCCTTACCCGTAGGTCCATGGTCCCTGCCCCTACCCTAGTTCAATGAGGGGGCTTCCCAAGGCCTGTCCTCCAAAAAGGGCCTATCCCAGGGTCCAAAGCGCCTGATCCCCCGGAGGTCAGAGCCTACCCCCTAGCCCGATAAGAGGGTGCAGCATGATCCCTCTCTCACCCGCCTAGTTACTCAGAGATAAGAGGGGTGCAGCATGATCCCTCTCTCAGCCCGCTTTTCCCAGAAAAAAGCCCCCCCCCTTTACCCTAAAGGGGGGGCCCCCACCCCTTTCCCTAAAGGGGGGGCCCCTTTCCCCCCCCTTGGGGAGGCCCCTTTTCCCCCACCCCGAAAAGGGTGGGCCCTTCCCCCCCCTTTGGGGAGGCCCCCCTCCCCCTTTCTCCAGAGATAAGAGGGGTGCAGCATGATCCCTCTCTCAGCCCCTAGTTACTCCAGAGATAAGAGGGGTGCAGCATGATCCCTCTCTCAGCCCGCCTGTTACTCCAGAGATAAGAGGGGTGCAGCATGATCCCTCTCTCAGCCCGCCTAGTTACTCCAGAGATAAGAGGGGTGCAGCATGATCCCTCTCTCAGCCCGCCTAGTTACTCCAGAGATAAGAGGGGTGCAGCATGATCCCTCTCTCAGCCCGCCTAGTTACTCCAGAGATAAGAGGGTGCAGCATGATCCCTCTCTCAGCCCGCCTGTTACTCCAGAGATAAGAGGGGTGCAGCATGATCCCTCTCTCAGCCCGCCTGTTACTCCAGAGATAAGAGGGGTGCAGCATGATCCCTCTCTCAGCCCGCCTAGTTACTCCAGAGATAAGAGGGGTGCAGCATGATCCCTCTCTCAGCCGCCTAGTTACTCCAGAGATAAGAGGGGTGCAGCATGATCCCTCTCTCAGCCCGCCTTGTTACTCCAGAGATAAGAGGGGTGCAGCATGATCCCTCTCTCAGCCCGCCTTGTTACTCCAGAGATAAGAGGGGTGCAGCATGATCCCTCTCTCAGCCCGCCTGTTACTCCAGAGATAAGAGGGGTGCAGCATGATCCCTCTCTCAGCCCGCCTAGTTACTCCTGAGATAAGAGGGGTGCAGCATGATCCCTCTCTCCCGCCCGCCTTGTTACTCCAGAGATAAGAGGGGTGCAGCATGATCCCTCTCTCAGCCCGCCTAGTTACTCCAGAGATAAGAGGGGTGCAGCATGATCCCTCTCACAGCCCGCCGTGTTACTCCAGAGATAAGAGGGGTGCAGCATGATCCCTCTCTCAGCCCGCCTAGTTACTCCAGAGATAAGAGGGGTGCAGCATGATCCCTCTCTCAGCCCGCCTTGTTACTCCAGAGATAAGAGGGGTGCAGCATGATCCCTCTCTCAGCCCGCCTAGTTACTCCAGAGATAAGAGGGGTGCAGCATGATCCCTCTCTCAGCCCGCCTAGTTACTCCAGAGATAAGAGGGGTGCAGCATGATCCCTCTCTCAGCCCGCCTAGTTACTCCAGAATAAGAGGGGTGCAGCATGATCCCTCTCTCAGCCCGCCTAGTTACTCCAGAGATAAGAGGGGTGCAGCATGATCCCTCTCTCAGCCCGCCTTGTTACTCCAGAGATAAGAGGGGTGCAGCATGATCCCTCTCTCAGCCCGCCTAGTTACTCCAGAGATAAGAGGGGTGCAGCATGATCCCTCTCTCAGCCCGCTTGTTACTCCAGAGATAAGAGGGGTGCAGCATGATCCCTCTCTCAGCCCGCCTAGTTACTCCAGAGATAAGAGGGGTGCAGCATGATCCCTCTCCTCAGCCCGCCTAGTTACTCCAGAGATAAGAGGGTGCAGCATGATCCCTCTCTCAGCCCGCCTGTTACTCCAGAGATAAGAGGGGTGCAGCATGATCCCTCTCTCAGCCCGCCTAGGTACTCCAGAGATAAGAGGGGTGCAGCATGATCCCTCTCTCAGCACGCCCCTAGTTACTCCAGAGATAAGAGGGGTGCAGCATGATCCCTCTCTCAGCCCGCATTGTTACTCCGGAGATAAGAGGGGTGCAGCATGATCCTCTCTCAGCCCGCCCTAGTACTCCAGAGATAGAGGGGTGCAGCATGATCCCTCTCTCAAGCCCGCTCGTGTTACTCCAGAGATAAGAGGGGTGCAGCATGATCCCTCTCTCAGCCGCCTAGTTACTCCAGAGATAAGAGGGGTGCAGCATGATCCCTCTCTCAGCCCGCCTAGTTACTCCAGAGATAAGAGGGGTGCAGCATGATCCCTCCTCTCAGCCCGCCTTGTTACTCCAGAGATAAGAGGAGTGCAGCATGATCCCTCTCTCAGCCCGCCTAGTTACTCCAGAGATAAGAGGGGTGCAGCATGATCCCTCTCTCAGACCCGCCTAGTTACTCCAGAGATAAGAGGGTGCAGCATGATCCCTCTCTCAGCCCGCCTTGTTACTCCAGAGATAAGAGGGGTGCAGCATGATCCCTCTCTCAGCCCGCCTAGTTACTCCAGAGATAAGAGGGGTGCAGCATGATCCCTCTCTCAGCCCGCCTTGTTACTCCAGAGATAAGAGGGGTTGCAGCATGATCCCCTCTCTCAGCCCGCCTAGTTACTCCAGAGATAAGAGGGGGTGCAGCATGAGCCCTCTCTCAGCCCGCCTAGTTACTCCAGAGATAAGAGGGTGCAGCATGATCCCTCCTCTCACAGCCAGCCTTGTTACTCCAGAGATAAGAGGGGTGCAGCATGATCCCTCTCTCAGCCCGCCTAGTTACTCCAGAGATAAGAGGGGTGCAGCATGATCCTCTCTCAGCCACGCCTTGTTACTCCCGAGATAAGAGGGGTGCAGCATGGATCCCTCTCTCAGCCCGCCTTGTTACTCCAGAGATAAGAGGGGTGCAGCATGATCCCCTCTCTCAGCCCGCCTGTTACTCCAGAGATAAGAGGGGTGCAGCATGATCCCTCTCTCAGCCCGCCTAGTTACTCCAGAGATAAGAGGGGTGCAGCATGATCCCCTCTCTCAGCCCGCCTAGTTACTCCAGAGATAAGAGGGGTGCAGAATGATCCCTCTCTCAGCCCGCACTTAGTTACTCCAGAGATAAGAGGGTGCAGTATGATCCCCTCTCTCTCAGCACCGACCTAGTGTTCACTCCAGAGATAAGAGGGGGTGGGACAGCATGATCCCTCTCTCAGGCCGGCCTGATGTTACTCACAGAGGATAAGAGGGGTGCAGAATGCTCCCTCTCTCGGACAGCCCAGCCTAGTTACTCCAGAGATAAGAGGGGTGCAGCATGATCCCTCTCTCAGCCCGCCTAGTTACTCAGAGATAAGAGGGGTGCAGCATGATCCCTCTCTCAGCCCGCCTAGTTACTCCAGAGATAAGAGGGTGCAGCATGATCCCTCTCTCAGCCCGCCTAGTTACTCCAGAGATAAGAGGGGTGCAGCATGATCCCTCTCTCAGCCGCATTAGTTCTCCAGAGATAAGAGGGGATGCAGCATGATCCATCTCTCAGCCCGCCTAGTTACTCCAGAGATAAGAGGGGTGCAGCATGATCCCTCTCTCAGCCCGCCTTGTTACTCCAGAGATAAGAGGGGTGCAGCATGATCCCTCTCTCAGCCCGCCTTGTTACTCCAGAGATAAGAGGGGTGCAGCATGATCCCTCTCTCAGCCCGCCTAGTTACTCCAGAGATAAGAGGGTGCAGCATGATCCCTCTCATCAGCCCGCCTAGTTACTCCAGAGATAAGAGGGTGCAGCATGATCCCTCTCTCAGCCCGCCTAGTTACTCCATGAGATAAGAGGGGTGCAGCATGATCCCTCTCTCCAGCCCCCTAGTTACTCCAGAGATAAGAGGGTGCAGCATGATCCCTCTCTCAGCCCGCCTTTACTCCAGAGATAAGAGGGGTGCAGCATGCCCCTCTCAGCCCGCCTAGTTACCCAGAGATAAGAGGGGTGCAGCATGATCCCTCTCTCAGCCCGCCTGTTACTCCAGAGTAAGAGGGGTGCAGCATGATCCCTCTCACACCCGCCTGTTACTCCGAGATAAGAGGGGTGCAGATGATCCCTCTCTCAGCCCGCCTAGTTACTCCAGATAAGAGGGGTGCAGCATGACCTCTCTCAGCCCGCCGTTCTCCAGAGATAAGAGGGGTGCAGCATGACCCCTCTCAGCCGCCTAGTTACTCCAGAGATAAGAGGGGTGCAGCATATCCCCTCTCGCCCCCTAGTTCTCCAGAAGATAAGAGTGACCCTCCCAGCCCGCCTAGTTACTCCAGAGATAAGAGGGGTGCAGCATGATCCCTCTCTCAGCCCGCCTGTTACTCCAGAGATAAGAGGGGTGCAGCATGATCCCTCTCTCAGCCGCCTTAGTTACTCCAGAGATAAGAGGGGTGCAGCATGATCCCTCTCATCAGCCCGCCTAGTTACTCCAGAGATAAGAGGGGGTGCAGCATGATACCTCTCTCAGCCCGCCTAGTTACTCCCAGAGATAAGAGGGGTGCAGCATGATCCCTCTCTCAGCCCGCCTAGTTACTCCAGAGATAAGAGGGGTGCAGCATGATCCCTCTCTCAGCCACGCCTAGTTACTCCAGAGATAAGAGGGGTGCAGCATGATCCCTCTCTCAGCCCGCCTTAGTTACTCCAGAGATAAGAGGGGTGCAGCATGATCCCTCTCATCAGCCCGCCTTGTTACTCCAGAGATAAGAGGGGTGCAGCATGATCCCTCTCTCAGCCGCCTAGTTACTCAGAGATAAGAGGGTGCAGCATGATCCCTCTCACAGCCCGCCTTAGTTACTCCAGAGATAAGAGGGGTGCAGCATGATCCCTCTCTCAGCCCGCCTAGTTACTCCAGAGATAAGAGGGGTGCAGCATGATCCCTCTCTCAGCCCCCCTAGTTACTCCAGAGATAAGAGGGGTGCAGCATGATCCCTCTCTCAGCCCGCCTTGTTACTCCAGAGATAAGAGGGGGGCAGCATGATCCCTCTCTCAGCCCGCCTAGTTACTCCAGAGATAAGAGGGGTGCAGCATGATCCCTCTCTCAGCCCGCCTGTTACTCCAGAGATAAGAGGGGTGCAGCATGATCCCTCTCTCAGCCCGCCTAGTTACTCCAGAGATAAGAGGGTGCAGCATGATCCCTCTCTCAGCCCGCCTAGTTACTCCAGAGATAAGAGGGGTGCAGCATGATCCCTCTCTCAGCCCGCCTAGTTACTCCAGAGATAAGAGGGGTGCAGCATGATCCCTCTCTCAGCCCGCCTGTTACTCCAGAGATAAGAGGGGTGCAGCATGATCCCTCTCTCAGCCCGCCTAGTTACTCCAGAGATAAGAGGGGTGCAGCATGATCCCTCTCTCAGCCCGCCTAGTTACTCCAGAGATAAGAGGGGTGCAGCATGATCCCTCTCTCAGCCCGCCTAGTTACTCCAGAGATAAGAGGGGTGCAGCATGATCCCTCTCTCAGCCCGCCTTGTTACTCCAGAGATAAGAGGGGTGCAGCATGATCCCTCTCTCAGCCCGCCTAGTTACTCCAGAGATAAGAGGGGTGCAGCATGATCCCTCTCTCAGCCCGCCTAGTTACTCCAGAGATAAGAGGGGTGCAGCATGATCCCTCTCTCAGCCCGCCTTGTTACTCCAGAGATAAGAGGGGTGCAGCATGATCCCTCTCTCAGCCCCCCTAGTTACTCCAGAGATAAGAGGGGTGCAGCATGATCCCCCTCTCACCCGCCGTTACTCCAGAGATAAGGTCCAGGATGAACCTCCAGCCCCCCCTATTACTCCTAAGAGGTGCAGCATGATCCCTAAGCCCGCCGTAGTATCCCGATAACAGGGTGCAGCATGATCCAAAAAACGCCTAGATGATCCCATAAGGGGTGCAGCATGATCCCTAAGGCGGCCTGATCCCAAAAGGGTGCAGCATGATTTCCCTCAGCCCGCCGTAGATGATCCAGTTAAGTGCAGCATGATTTCCCCTAAGCGGCTAGTTATCCAGATTTAAACGGTGCAGATGATCCCAAAAAGACGGCAGATGATCCCTTAAGACGGGTGCAGTTACTCCAATGAGCCCGCCTAGATTCTCCATAAGAGTGCAGCATGATTTCCCATAAGCCGCCGTAGATTCTCCCCTAAGCCCGCGTTGCTCCATGAGGTCCCAGCCTCCTAGTACTCCAGAGATTTCGAGTGAGCATGACCTCTGCCCCCAGATTTCTCCAGAGATAAGGGTTGCAGCATGATCCCTCTCCAGCCCGCCAGTTACTCCGAGATAAGGGTCAGAGATTCTCAGCCGCCTAGTTACTCCAGAGATAAGAGGGTCAGATGATTCCCAGCCCCCTAGTTACTCCAGAGATAAGAGGGGGCAGCATGATTTCCAGCCCCCTTTACTCCAGATAAGAGGGGTCAGCATGTCCTCTCTAGCCCCCTTGTTACTCCAGAGTAAGAGGGGAAGACCTCTCTCAGCCCGCCTAGTACTCCGAGATAAGGGTCAGCATGCCCTCTCAGCCCTGTTCTCCAAAGGAGGTGCGCATGATCCCTCTCTCAGCCCCTTTACTCCAGAGATAAGAGGGGTGCAGCATGATCCCTCTCTCACGTGTACTCCAGAAAGCATCCCAAACGAGTAGAGTGCGCTGTCCCCTTTCCTCCTATTTGCCTGTACTAGTAGGTGCATGTCCCCAGGGATAAGAAAAGGGGGGCAACCCCCCCCCTGATCCCCTTCCCCCTCCCCCGCCCGCCTTGTTACTCCAGAGATAAGAAGGGGTTTCCCAAAAAGGGGGGAATTTTCCCCCCTTTTTCCCCAACCCCC